>KZ652404.1:83162-97284 GCA_001010745.2 Gerris buenoi | reverse complement strand
GAAACTGCCGGGGATCCGGCCGGAAGCTTCCTTCCTACTTTTTTCCTCCCCTTGGTCTTCCTACTCTAAACTCTTCGAGCAACTTTTGGTGAAACGAAGAGTAGCGAGCGCTTTCTTTAAAAGCTCTGCTTTCTCTGTTACTCCCTTCGTCCAGGACATTAAAAGGCCTTTTCGGTGAAACTAAATAAAAACGTACCCTTCTCTCTCATCTGCCCGACTGCTGAGGGTCGCTTCTCCTCCCCCGCGGCTACATCAGCAACATCTTGACTTCCATTAAACAGATTACCAATGTTCCTCTTTTTGACTTTTAAGAGTTAATATATCTTGATTCCCATTTCACTCTGTTTTTTCTCGTCAGACGGATTAATTCGGTTCTCTTGTGTTGCTTCCCCCTAGTCATGATTATACTTTTTATTACTACAATAAAAATAGGTTTAGTTACTTAAAGAACTTTTCTATTAACAATATTAATAAGCACAAGTGATATTATAACCAATCGCTAGCAAGGGAAAAATTAGGAACAAGTGAATAGAGACAAGTTTTAATAAATATTTCCTAAAACCATACTAAATATGTATAATATATTTTAAATAAGGTATGCTCTAATAGTATATATTATATAGTCTAAAGTCTAAACCATCATCTCAAATTACAATTCATTCTTTGCTTTTATTAACTAATTTTCTATTCGGTAATGAGAGGTAAACAGAATCAAGGATTTTTGAGTCTTACACTCATTCTTCCTTATGGATTTATGTAAGTTTTAGTGCAGTTCAACCCTTGATGAATTCCAGCATCGCATTTCCCAATAATAACAATAATGGAATATAATAAGTGAAGAGGTGACGTCCAAGACCTTTAACACGTAAATTTCCATCTTGAGGTATTACAGTGTACTTGTTATTCCTTCTTCTTTTTAAGCACGATTTATTCTTTCTCATTCCTATAATAAAATTATTAAAATTTAGCATCTTTGGAATCTTGCATATAACAAAATGTCTGTTCAAAATAACATTGTCCCTGTTGCATGGAAAATATGGTTGAATTAATTATTAGGAAAACTCTTTGGAAAGGTAATATTATATCTTTCAGACTTCCAGTTCCAGTTGAAAATGGATGTTTAAAATCCGAAAGTTCGAAGGGAAGAAAGTATTAAATGCTTGTTTTCCATCTGTTATATAAAAATAAGATAAAATACCTACAACTACATAGTGGGGTTATAAAGTTCTCTTTCTTTTTTTAATCTTTCGTTTGGAAGTCCCGTCTGCTCTTGGAAAAGCAGAAGAAATCGAAGTATAAGATTTATTATTAAAGAAAAGTCAAGGTGGAATTCAGGACGAAGTGGAATAAATTGAAAAGAGTAATAGAAGTCGGAGGAGTAGGATGACGGGATTAGCGCCCCGGGCGACGGGCTCCAGGTGAAAACGGGTCACCGTTATATCCCATCCTACCCTTGTGAGAAAGCCCGGGGAATCTGTTTACTTGTTTTTCAACAACGCTTGCTTTTTAGAGAAGCCGAGTTTAGTATTACAAAAAGGCGTTTTCTCCCGTTCTTCTTGAGGCGTCACCGCCTCGAGGCTCCGTTGTAAAATCCGGTACTGAGGGTAACAGACTCAGAAAATCTTCTCCGCCGCCGCCCAGGGACAAAAGGACGGTTTCGGATTTCTTATTGAGAAACGACGGGGGATTCCGGAGGTCGGAGTCGGCAGGGTAGTGGAGTAATGACGTCACGCGACATAATTATCTCTCGTCCTCCCCCCTCTCCCAGACACTCGACACCGTGTTCCAGGTAATGATGCCGCTCAACCCTACACCTGCTCTCTCCCTACCTACTCCGCAACACAAAAACACCAACTATAGGAGTGTGCAACAGTAAACAATAACACAATGTACATTAAGTAACTCCCCCCCCCCTACCCTGAAATTTGAAACGATAAACTCGACTAAATCTCCTAAACACCGCTAAAATACATTCTAAAGCGGCTTTTCAAGACCAACTGAACATTCCACACTTTTTCTTGTTACAGGAAAACTAATTTAAGAGTAGCTTGTGATAATAAGAAATATAAATAAATAAATAAAAATTGTACTGACACTAAGACAAGCATCTCTACGGTTAAATAAAATAAAATTCTAAAATGTGTATAATGTTTATTTGTACATGTTTCTTGATGTTTCTTATGCGTCACGATCAACCCATTATTAGGTTATTACAGGACGGGCCACTTTACTCATCATCTCTTTGTGATCACTGTGAAACTCTTCTCACCTTAATCATTATTGGCCATACAATAGTCTTAATCAAAAGTTTGAACTTATTTTGGAATAAGAAAATAAATTGGTTATGAATGTACGTTTAGCAAATAGTACGAGATCGTTAACCAGCATAATCCCTCCATAAAGGCCCATACCAGCATAAAGGCCCAGACGTATCAATATGGCGGACATTTAGCGTCGTATGAAAAATTCTTTCAAACCCATTGTTTGACAAAGAATAACTATGATTGTGTATTATTAATTTGTTAAAAAATAGAGAGTGGGGAGAGGGGCACAAAAAAAAAAAAAAAAAAAAAAAAAAAGAATTCGTCATAATGAATGAATGAAAAGAAACCTAATCGATATTTTTAAGTTTTTGGTAGTATTCATACTACGGAAAGTTTAAATTTTAATTTAAATCAAATTATAATTATAGACTACAGCGCCGGGACTTGAACCACGGGCATCTACATTTCCAGTGCAGCGCTCTACCAACTGAGCTACGCAGGAGAATGATGTTGAGGCTCGTGGTTCAAATCCCAGTGCTGGAGTCTATTTTGTCTGTCTCCCAGTGTTAATAATTATAATTAATAGTTATAATAATTATAATTTGATTCTAATCGATATATATTTGTACTCCTTTTTTCATTTAATAAGAAACGGATCGGATCGCAACCATTTGCAGCTCTGACTTAGGCGAGACCGATTCCGCTTGACAAAACAAATACATGTATTAGCATGGGGCTATCGGCTATCCGCGTTAAACGCCGAGTGAGACCGACCGTTTTTGTTAGCTAAGCGTTTTCGGCTGCTGATAACTCTTTGTATACGGTTGAACGGGGACTAGTAGATAATCAGACTAAGTGAATACAAATACACGTGGTTCGGTCTCGCCCGCAGTGTGAAAGCCGCCTTATTTTCCAATTCCTCAATGCAGTTTAACATTCACGAAACTTATCAACTTTTTACGATATAATATTATAATTCTGATTCATGTTTTTTTATAATTTAGGGGCTGTAAAAAAGAGTATCAATCAGCATTAGTTTATGTTTATTGATTTATAAGATGTAATACGATAAAAAAAAGTAGAAATTGTCAACTGATTGCCTCAGTTCATATAAAAGCCAATTGCCAATTATTCCAACTATAATCTAATATAGTAGCTTCATATTATATTAACCATGTATCATTGATTCAAAGACGATAATACAGCGTTATTTGAAATTACCTGTCATTCGAGTCTCATATAATATGAAAATTGCGAGCAAATTTGCTTGTATCATCTAAATCCTGATACTTATTTTTTACTATACAAATAAGTAAATTAAAATAAACATTCACAATCAATGATATATATATAATAACCGGGCTCTGAGATGGGTATTTTATGGTTACTATAATAATTTTAACTTACAAATCTTACTTAAAACATATTTATAAATATATTCATAATAAATATCTTAGATAGATATTGCCTTTAGTTCTTGATTTGTTTGGGTTATTATTGAATTGCTACTTTCGCGATATCTTTACCCCTCTTTGGGTCATTTTTTACGACTGGACATTCCTTGGGTGATTCTTAATTAGTTATTCTCTACACAAATTATCTTTGCATGCTTGTGCTAGGGTAAACCAATTGATTGCTACCATTTTATTTTTTTTAAGTGAAACTTCTTTAGCCACGGTAGAATAAATTTTCTTGGAAAAAATTGACATCGGGAAACGAAGTTCGCGTTTTGAGACTCGTCTCAGTGAACCCTTTTTTATGTGAAATTAACAAAATTGAAAGTTTTTGTTTTAAGACTCGCCTGTGTTAAATATTTTAATCGACTTCCGACTTGGGCCGGCTGTTGATTTACCTCTTTCTTTTGGGAAAATCTTTCCTCTAGGTGAGTCTCGAACCCTACTATTATATGCTACCACTACACTACAAGAGTTATTAATTTATTATTGACACGTAATTGGTATATAATGGTATTATTAAAACAATTAATGTATAATATACATTGATTGTTAATAATAATTCCCTTATACAGGGTGTTTGGTCGAAGATGTAACAAACGAAGAGGGCAGATTCTACCCATCATTTGCAACAAAAAACACAATATATACCATGGGTCAATTCTCAATAGTTTCGCCACTATAATTTTTTTTGTTATTTTCCAAGGTACGTCCATTTTACTTTAAAAAATCTATTGCTGCACCTAAAATATTGATGATAGAGGCTGAAATAAGTATAATAATGTACCGATGGAAAGAGGAGAAAATTTCAGTTTAGAAAATGTCTATTTCAAATGCTTTAAAGGAGCAAAACATATCAATAAATTTCATGTTATTGTTAATTTTATCAAAAAAATTAAATTGTGTTTAAGCCTGTAATTTTGCCAAAACGGCATGAGCTACAGTTTGCCAAATTTTAGTACAACTTCTCCATTTATTCCTCTTCAATTTAAGTACCATAACATTATTAGTTGATATGTAATTTTTTTGAGCTATGATTAAGTTTTTGTAAAAAAAACGATCGTAGAAACGCGTACAGACCACCTAGCGAGTTACCTAAAGAAGATGTCTTAATTTTTATAATTACCCTATAAGTGAGATGAATGAGCGGATTTTTTTTTTCACATTAAATTAAAGAGGACTGCAGACCATAATGACCATAGGTCCATCCTAATTGACCATATGGACTATGTAGAAGGAAATTTTAACTCTTATGATATTTGACCGGAATATAATTTATCATTATAAAAACTATTATTATTTTTTTTCAAACTTAATCATGCTAAATGCAAATGGTGTACATTATAAAGGGTTTTAATTAATTTGATATTTGTACCCCGTACCCCTGTGTACCAAATTCTAAATTAAGAAAATGCATGCCCTTGCTTTGAAGGTCAAGTGAGCAAATTTTCGTCGAGATCGGAATGAAACTGTAGTTTTGTATAAAGAACACACACACACTTATTTTTATATACATAGATATAGATATCAATTTCCATTTTACCCCCTCCTAAATGAAAATATGACAAAACTGTACATAACAACAATTACTGTACTTTTAAAGATCTTTTGAACGATATGCATCATAAATGGTATTCGTTACTTTGACATTTGTACCCCGTACCCCTGTGTACCAAATCAAAATTTCGCTAAATCCTTTCTTAGTGGATGTCTATGACATAAGCAGAGTATAACCTCAAAATTTCAAGTCTCTCGGTTAGGCAGATTTTGGTGTACATTGATTCTATGTCAGTCAGTCAGTCAATCAGGACTTTGCCGGTTATATTATAGATATAACATATTATAATAATACCTTATACATAATATATTATATCAATGTTGTTTTCATGTTTTTCTTCATTATTCGCTAACATTTTCTGAAAATAGTTTATTAATTGAAATTATGTTTCTTTGAGAAGTTATCTGACTGTGGCGGCATTGTAAACTTTTGTTTATAAATATATATTCTTCGTATTTAATAAATGATTTTATAATATGAATTTCTTAAATAAGAGTTATTGTGCTATTTCATAAACATATTTCATTAATATTTTTATTCTGTTTCTAGATCTTAAGTTTCTCTTCTCATGCGTGAGTCACAATTTTTTTTTTTTTTTTTTTTAAATAGTAAAATCTTTCATCTTAAAGAAGCGCTTTTAAGTGGATAATTCTAATCAAAAACACTATACAATGTCTTTTATATAAGCCTTTATATATTTGTCTAATCTAGTAATAAAAATTTGCCCCACAAATTTTTTTGGGGGCAAAAAAATCGTCACAATGGTATGGAGTCAGGGAATTTCCGTTATGCCGTGACACTGCCCCCTCCAAAAGATGAAGATATGAGGATCCCCGGGGCGGTCTATTATTAACCTAACCCCTCTTGGAGTTGGCCCCCCTCTTATAGTATTATCTTTGGGACCCGGAATTCCTCCCAGCCCGAGGCGAACCCCTGATATTCGGACGAGTTCTCTAAATATTGGACCCCCTCCCGGTGTGTATTGATGACGAAGGCATGCCAGAATGCCCTGTTATTGCACGAAATATCAACTGCTCCCCACACCCAGGCGATACATTATTGCAACAATAGATCACATTCATAAATTGTTTAGAAATATTTGTTTACCCTTATATATTATAAGTTCATAATATAAAATAAAGTAGGTGATTTCTTTAAGAGTTAAGAGTCTTAAGGTTAATTTTAGTTCAATAAAATAAGTATTTTAATCACATAAGTAGTTATCCACAAAATATCTAGTTTCTGACACAATAGCGATAATTGCAAAAGCAGAGGTCGGGTTTGATTTTCCCACAATTATTGTTGTTTATATATGTATATATATATATATATATATATATATATATATATATATATATATATATATATATATATATATATATATATATATATATATATATATATATATATATATATATATATATATATATATATATATATATATATATATATATATATATATATATATATATATATATATATATATATATATATATATATATATATATANTATATATATATATATATTTATATATTTAAATAGAATGTTCAACTGCAATTAAAAGTTACTACGAAAACCCGAAACAATAACTTATTGAAAACACAAAGGAACTGTAACTATTTATGTATAATGTAAAAGATTAGTATGGGTTCTATGAGGCGAATTTTTTAAAATGTTTTTATTATTATTACACTAATAAATATTTGGTACTTATTTCACTTTTACGTTCATGTAAGTATGGGTAAAATTAATTTGAAAATAATTGTTGATCTTTCCGTCCATACTGTATAAGTACTTTGATTTTTTTTTTTTTCCTTGTTTCAAAAACCTTTCTGCTTGTTTTATTTATCAATTATTTTTATACTGAGTCATTTAGTCTATTTTGATATACTGATTTTTTTTTTTTTTTTAGAATTGAATTACAAACAATTCCTCCCAAAAAATGGTGGAGGATTCGAAGTAAGTTATACAGTTTCGATTTTACTGAAAATAACACAAATATTGAAAACAGATGTATAGAACAAAGTTAAAGGCTAGCTTAAAAGTTAATTTAGTTTTTCTGACGTAATTGAATAAAATGGTATATTTTTATTTAATTTGATTGCCCTTTGTTGTACATACTGATACTATGCATTTGACAAAGTTTGGCACAATTGTCTGTTTAATTAATTATTCTATTCAGTCAATTTTCTTAGGGGATATATCTATCCGTTGTGTAGTAATTAATCGTTTTCTTTCAGAGACAAAAAAATCATATTAAAAGCTAAAATAGTTCATGCATTTCTATTCCTCCTTCAAAAAAACTGAAATGGTACAGTTTATAATACTTCGCCAAGTATAAGCATATTTATTATTCATATTATTTAAGGCTCTACCGCTCTTTGAGGTTAGAAAAATCATTAAAATGAAATTTTTATTTGTTCTAAGCAAGATATCAAAAATCTTATCACAGGCTTCATTTCTAATTTTAATTCTGCACAATTTGAGCCCTATTTCAACTTCATATGATAAATAGTACAGGCGCCATTTTAATACAACGATAAAACAATACATTGGAAGTCGAAATAGGGCTCAAATTGTGAAGAATTAAAATTAGGAATGAAGCCTGTGATTAGATTTTTGATATCTTGCTTAGAACCAGTATAATTTTAATTTACTGTTTTTCCTAACCTCAAAGGGCGATAGAGTCTTAATAAAAGAGGGTATATACAAAAATTTATTTAAATATAATATTGTCATCTATCTATATCTATATTCACTGCGTTTGTAAACTATATAAAATTTAATATAAACTTCGTCATTCCTTAACCACTTTTTACCACCACAAGGCAGCAAACATGCTGAAAGCGGTATGGTAAAGTGTTAAACATATTTGTGATTTAGAGTAAGAAGTGACTAATATTTAGATAGTGTTTTATTTATTAAATTTAATATGTGTAATTGTCACAAAATCTCGGTCGAAACTACGATTTTCAAAAGGTCGTTGGTCCAATTTTGAATACAGCCAAATGTGAAACCCAAATATTTCACTTGATTACTTCATACTTCCTTGAGACAAGAATGGTTACAGACAGTTGACTAGACCCCTAAGTATTCAAGAAATAATGATTCAAAATTAATAATCAGGCATGCCCAGTAGAAGCAACAATTAACAGGCAATGGAAAGTAGCCGAATAAAATAATGCATCGTTATACAGTCATAATTTTCTTCCAGTCGCAAACGACGTATCTCGACTAAATAATTGTCCGAACACGCTTACTACTTGATAGAGGTAGTGCGATCATAAATGAAGTATTAATCCTCTTATTGTTTTTTCAATAAAAATATCAAGGTTATAAAGACCTCTCTCAACGATAATTATGTTCGATTACTTTTTGACCGTCCAATAAAAAAACGCTAATAACTTCTCATTTTATTAGTTACATTGTAAAATTTTGAAGGCACCGAAATATGAATCATGCTGCTATACAAAAAAAAAAAAAATCCTATTTATAGGGCAAACAATGTGAAGTAGTGAAGAAGTGGGTGTAAATAAAAAACTTGCTACATAAGAGCTCGAGGATATTGTATATTAATATTTCTTCTCTTGCTCTCTCGGAGGGCTTCTTTTATTAAATTTAAAATAGTTGTAAAATATTTGATTGTTTACGTGCTCCCCCCTCCACCTATAACAGGAAGTAAATAGACTGGATTGGGGTAGTAAAGGGAGGGGGGTAAGAGAAAGAGCTAAGGGTAAAAGTATTATCAAGGAAGGGAAAGACTGTATAAAAGTTGCCGTTTCTAAGATTGGTTAAGAGTTTTCGTTGCTTGCTAGAGCGAAGAGTTGCTGGGAGACCCTCAACAAGTTTTTAGTACGGTTAGGAAAGAGGGGCCCGTTAAATTTAGAGCCCCCAAACTTGGAGCCTCCTTCCATGGGCGGTAGAGGGGTTTTGAAACCAGTTAATTGATTTTCGCGGTTCTACGGCAAACAATTATGTTGCGTTTGAAAAGGGGGAAGCAGTGAAATACCTTGTGGTATTACTAAACTCAACTTTTCTTACCTCTTATGTAATCAACTTTTTTCTTATATGCTCATAACACTCTCAAATACATACCATANTATATTTATTACTCTAAAGAAACAATCAACTCAAATGTTGCTTAAATAAAATAATGTATATAATAAAAACACGAAATTTAATGAATTGACGTCAAATTGTGACACTGTCAAGATATAATATTAAATATTGAGTTCTAATGCAAAGTTCTAACTACATCTGGTATGGTCTGAAGAACATATGTTTTAGTTACACATGTGTTATTTCAATTAAAAGGCACTGCACCTCTTATCAGATGGACTTTAAAGGTCACTGTTTTAATCTATTTAAAACTCTCCTTATCTTTACTGCTCACATTAAATAAATACATTTTTTTTTTATCTTAAAAATAAAAAAATCCTGTCTAGCACAAAACCATTTCAACTTTTTCTCAAGATTCCAATTTTTTTTTTAATTGTTATTTAGGTATTTTTAAGAGGGGGAAATAACATAAAGTTGGTGTTTAATAGTTGTTCAGGTCACCTTATTAAACTTATTTTACTCTTGGTGACAAAAGCACTGTTTAAATAATGCAGGCAATTGCACAAAAACAAATTTATCATCAAAATTTTCGAGTAAAAACTGGAAACGATAGCAGTCAATAATTTAGCAACTAGCATCGTTACCAACCTGATATTCTGATCAAAATTTAAAGAAATTCTCTTTAAAAATATTCCTTTCTTTAAGAGTAATATAGGAATGCATGTAATTACAAAAATTCGTTGAAGTTGGGCTATATATGCTTTGAGGACAACATAAAAATAAAAATAGTTCTCAGTAATCAGGCTGCGGTTTTTAAGATGTTTAACACCGCTGGGAGAGAGAAGAAGTCGGGGCATAGAGCTAGTTATCATACAAGGTGAAGATGTAGCCCCTAAGATGGCGAGCCCGCGGGGGGAAGGGTGAATGCTCTAGACTAGACTAGTGACTAGACTATAATATACTATACGACTACGAACTACCTCCTGCAGCTGTATGATTTCCTGGTAGGCAGTGGTGGAACTCTTTTCGTTTTCCTTCCAAGCGCAGAAGGGGTATGCTTTACAGCTGGAGACTCGATTGCACACCTCCTAAAACTCCTTGTTGGTAACGTTTTTGGCTTAGATTTTTTAGTAGGTAACTCTTTTCGATTTTATGTAGCAAACTAAGACACGAAAATGTCAAAATAAAATTCTTTACATATAACTCATTGTTTACGCCAGTTTGTATGCAGAGAAGAATTATTGTTTTGTAAAGTTTTGTTTTCATTTAGATACGGTCGATAGGGCACTGAGGTAGCGTGTTATCGGCCATCCCGTCTTCAGTTGGCTTCTGGTCTTGGTTGCTAGAGGTCAGACTGCTGTTTTTATAACCTTCCGTTTTTGCGTTGTTGTTTTACGTGAAGTTATTATCTTTATTCAGTAGCTCAGCAGTTCGGTGGCTGAACTTTTATTGCACACGAAAGTGAATTGTTCCGCGATACGTAGGTACAGAAGACACCGGGGGCCCCCCACCTGCATCCACCAACCTGCGTACCGGCGTGTTGGACTTTCCCGTCAATCGGGGTAAGCGTTGTATGATTTTATTATTTGAGTTAATTATTTCATTTGTACGTAAGTGGCGCGTACACTCATTTATTGATATTATTTTTTTGGATGTACAATGTATAAGAAGTCTCTGCCTTTTTTACTTCTTTGTACGAAGAGCAAGTATTGTAATGGCGCGAAAATCGATTTTAAGATTTAGATGGATTTACACGTTTTGAAGTCCCCTTAATCCAAAAAAGTGCTTTTAAAAAAATGTCTGCCTATAGTCTGCTATCTGTGCAGACGGGTGGAGCCTAAAATACTGGGCCTATTTCAATTAAATTTAGAATATATGTTAAAAAAATATATATATATCATAACCGACCGGAGTGGATAAAATAATTTTACCCCAAAATTTGAGGCTATAACACCAAAAAATTAGATTAAAAAAAATTATGTCTGTCGTCAGTCACCTGTGCAGACGCGTGGAGCCTAAACTACTACTAAACTAAGGAATGTCATACATGCTTAAAAAAATCCCTCTTATTAGCCATTAAGAGTTTCTTTGGTCATAAAAATTCATATGTCCTACTTTTTTCTTATTTTACTTTTACTGCACTTTGGAGGAAGAAGGTTTGAATAGTATCCTTCAGAATCTTAGTTATGAACTTATTTGTTTTTGGGGGTCTAAACGCCGCCATTTTGAAGAATCGTTTAAATATATTTGGCCACAGAGAAGTATACTTGTATATGTTTTCCTCATTTTATAGGGCCTTATGGGGTAGAAGGGGGGATCCTTTTGGTAAATTCGGGGGTGAAATTTTACTTTTTTTTTAATTAACTCTTGGTAAAAGCATTTGCCTACCAAAGTAGGTATATTTGTGTATGAAGTAGGTATTCCCTCTTTTTTATGATCTTACCTTATGGTTTGGCCGCCATTTTGGAACACGATATATATTTGTAATTTACATTTCTGTACCTTTAAAATGATACCATTCTTAAAATTACAAAAAATAAAAATGTCGGTTCACCAAAGTTACTGCCACCTAAAATTTGACTTTTTTTTATATTAACTCCCGGAAATATGTCTGGCCCTCAGAGAGGTGTGAAGTGATCAGACCGTAATTTTCAGTTGTGATCGCAATATTTTTCCGGTTTTTGGGCAAAGAAGTTTAACTTCAAATTTATATCTCTAGCTAAATAGGTTGGTGGTTGGTAGATATAATCCAAGTTGCGACGGACGAACGGACGGCTGGAATAACTACCAAAAGCATAAGGGTTTCTAGGATGATCTCGAAACCTTATAAATCATACCCCGAGGCGAAATTGAGAAATTAATTTTAGCACCACATTAGAGGCGCTACCCCCCGAAAACTCTTTCTCAAAAAAAATATTTCTCGAAAACGGTTTCAACGAAAATTTAGTCTATTTAAATAAAAATTTTACGATATAAGCCGTTAGAAAAAGAAAGTTTGTCTGAGTTGTATCGGACCGATTTTTGGTCAGAGTGTTTCTTGTTAATTCTTAGTTGCACAGAGCGTTTCAATTCATAATTCTTTCCTCAAATCAATACTTTATAAATAAGATGGCAGTAGTATAATGTTAGAGCTTTTGAATTTAGTATTTTTATATCATTATATAAATTTTTTACTCACTTTCGTAGGAATAACCTCTTAAATACTTCAAACAAATATTCATTTCTAAGAGCTAATTATTTTCTAATAGTAGTTTAGTTTTTTAGTTAATTACATAATTTTTAATGACACAAATTTGGACTTGGTACTCGTCTTTCCAAGATTATAAAATAAAAGTTGTGCTTTCTTAATGCTGGCATATTGTGAAGTTTATGAGGCACTGTGACATAGTCAATGAACTGTTATAATTTGATGGTCCAATTAACTCCACTTTTTTGGTCTACAAATTTTTCTCATATTCATATTGAATTAAATCCAAATTACATAATATCTAATTTAATAATATATTATTAAACATAGTTATAAAATTACCAAGAATAATATAGTTTTAAAAGATTACAGTTTATCTTCAAGGTAGTGCTCATAATAACAAAAAATTAATTCTATGCATAACTTGCGAAGTGTTACGTGCTACTGGAAAAACTGGCACCCGAAATCGGTATTTTCCGGATTGCTATTGTGACATGGAGTGTATATGGATAATACTAACATCTGGTTTTATGTTTCTGTACAAAGTAAAAAAGAAACCTTATATAACGGCTCTGTCTGTCTGTCTGTCTGTCCATCCGTTGGCTTGTTTCAATTCATAAACTACTATAGCTAGAAAAATGAAATTTGGCACACAGGTACATCCCGGCATTTTAGACAACTGGACAAATTTTGGAGTTTTTACACTTAATATTTCCAAGATGGCGGACCGGCCAATATGGTGGGTGATAAAAAAAAAAGTTTTTAGTTACCATGGCATGTTATACATCAATTTAAAGGTCTTGAAGTGTAGAAAAAGAATATGCGACTATTACACTTAATATTTAAACTTAATTGTAGAGAAACCGGTGATTATAGCCTCACGTACTTATACGTAAGCGCGTACTTATACGTATATGAAGCGCGCCTTACTTGTTTCATATAATAATTAAACGGTCTTCTGCCTGGGAAAAGGCGTGAATTCAAAATAAAAACCATTAATAATACCATAATAGAGTTCTCAGCATAAGAACCCACCAGATCAAGTTTCTATTTAAATGGAGATCTAACTCGTCTCGGAAATGAAATACTAATTCATCATTAAACATGCCTGTAGTTAAATAGTCTACTTTTACTGCTAATAGAACCAGTCTTTGTAGTCTAAAACTAATATAGATGGAGAATCATAATATTTCGTTGTATGCGTTTTGTATTAATCTGTAGATCATAACTGTTATCAGAATTCATTGTTCATAGTTCATTGTTCATATATTGTTAATACCCGAAGAAAACTCCAAAGTGTATTAATTTTTTACTAGACTTCATTTAGAAAGAAAGTCAGGTTAGGGGCTGTTTTCAGAAAAAAATAAAACCCTTCTTAGGTTGTACTTCAGGCACGAAGTTATATAAGCGCTCTTATATAACTTTAGCTTAGCTCCCAGCCAATCATCTGCTTCTTACACAATCATATCATTCCACTCAGTGTACCGCTAAAAATGATATAGAAGGCCAACCATCATTTTACCTTACCTCAGCGATAAGAAAAGAAATATCACTACCTATAACCAGCGAGAAAAGTGTGATGAATTATATATATATATA
>KZ652403.1:157970-172926 GCA_001010745.2 Gerris buenoi | reverse complement strand
ACAATAATAATAAATAATTAATAATATATAAGCCTTTTTAATATTATTTAATGCAAGCAAGAGTTCGGGGAAATAATAATATGCTATACGCTTTTATTTTATTTGTGTGTGAATTGTATAACTTTGTATTTTTAGTAAAAGTAAAATAAACACATTTTCACTACCTACTCTAAAATGTAGTAATATTTTATGTGTGAGTGTGTGTGTGTATATAAATGTGTATGTATATTTATTTAAATTTGATACTTAATAAATTCTTGGAATTTTTTCAAATATAAGGTAAAACATGAATCACGATACATGTTTTTTGCGGGCCGTGGTTACCAATTAATAGCCATAAAGCCGGTTTAACATTGAGTGTTACTAGAAAATGATTTATGTAAATCGATATTTATATTCAACAATAAAACTACCTATTCCTTACACTTTACACCGTTCAAAATGAATTAGAATTCTTAATTTTTAACAAAAGGAATTTTTTTATTCAACTGACGGAATAAGTGAAATACATTAATTTTGTCTCTAAATTGTTTATACGGATGTCCAAACCGGAAATGATAGATTTTCTCTGGCGTTATTTCCATGCCATTATTTTTAGGGTCGGATATTTGAGCTATCCTAGTTTGTTTGTTCCGGTTGTTAGCCTTTCAAATATTTCACAATAAACGCTACTTTTTGCAATCAACTATCAATCATTTTTTATTATTTGCACGGTAAATCGAAGTGATTGAATTCTAGCGTGTGTCAGAACTATTTGTCTCTTGTATTTTGTATTGCAGACTACATCTGTACCCTCTATTTCTATAACCTCATAAAAACAAATGTTTACAGCTTCTATAATATATATATATATTATGTGTGTGTGTGTACAAGCTGGATTCCAATGCTTCGCTACGGAGCATGTTATTGAGTGAAGTGATTCACATTATTAGACTTATCTCCTTGGTTGTAGTTGTGGTTTTTGATTCTGGACAAATTCCTATTTTAGAGTAATCATTTTTAAACATTTGACAAATCGAACGTTTTAAGGATTAATTCTAAAAGGTAGCTATGCTATTTAAATGACATAATATTTAATTAAAATTTTATTACAGTACAAGATGTTGTATATATTTTTAGAAATAATTAATTTTAAGGGGACAAAAAAAAAAATAAATAAATAAAAAATCACAATTTAGCACTAGTTTACCTTCCTCTTCTTAAAAAATGGTTCCATCTTATGGAAAAACATGGAATCGTAGATACGTTTTTGTGTTCACCCCTGGTGGCAATGTATAATAGTTCTAAAGTAACAGCAAAGCTACCTCTTGTTATATCCCAACTTCCTAATACTATATTTAAGAGCGTCACACTTTTTATGTCATTTTTTGAGTGACGGAAATTACTTCTGTCCCCCAGCCGCTAAAAAACTAATTTATGTATAATTTAAGCCCTAGTCAATTAAGTTTTATCTTTGTGACTTAATTTTATATAATTTTACCTGAACTTTTCTTAGTTTGATCAGAGTTTACTTTGATCATGTACACAAGCAATTTACCTTTGTACATATACATAATACACATACAACCTTTAATTAAGTTAAGTCAGTGAAAGTCATTCGTGCGTTTCCAAACTGTTTGCTTACTTTTTGATTAGAAAAGTTAACTTCGGACAAAACACTCTACGGTCTCTCTTTTACTTTCTTCGATAAAATTTCCTGTTTGTTTCAAAAGTATTAAAATAAAATGAGACCTTAAGTGCCTCATGTGGTTAATCCAAGTGCTTCTGGCCAACAACCCCACTTAAAACTTTATTTTCGTTCTTTGTTTTTAACTTAAAATGTATATTTTGTTTTTATTAAAATTATACAATTTTAATATCTATTTATTTTAATAATAATTTTAATCGTCTGGAAGAATCCTTTTTACTAAGTTTTTAGTAGCTTGCTTCCTTGTTTGTTTGTCCAGTACAAATCTTGCAATCGATTTTTAACTAACTTCCATCCACCACCAACTTCATTTGAAACTTTTAGATTAGCTCAGAACACGATGACAATGCATTATTTTAATACTTTTAGCCGTCTTTCAGCAGAATTTATTTCTTTTCAAGCAAATTTTGCTCTATGGGAAGTTAGTTCGGAAAAAATCCGTTAAAAAATCCGTTAGAAAATAAAAAAGTTATTTTATTTGTTTTAACATGTCTTATATTTAAAATCTTCATTTTAACAGGTTTTTCAAATTTATGATTTATGACAGAAAATTTAAAAACGTTGTGTATTAAAAGTTATTTTTATCGTGCAATTATTTTGGTTTTCTTTCGTAAAACTAAATTTTGAAATTAGCTATTTCAAATATTTATTCTCTTACTTTCTTTCCCTTCAATGTTACCTTTCTTTAATGATTTTACATATTGTGATGGAGATTAATTATATAGGGTATATTTAATATGGAATCTACAATGCTGTTATTGTTTTACACCGATGATGTATTGCTCTGATGAAGGAAATATTCGACAGTTGTTGTTTTTTTTTTACGAAAGCTGGGCTATTACTACCCTCGTAGACCGTGTAGACCTAGAAAGCTTATGTCGAAGGCTTCAAATCATTTATAATGTTACACGTTACCTTTTTCTTTTTTATGATTAACGATCTTTATTCAATTTGATAAAAATACTTTTTCTAGTTCGCCTTTTGATGTGTTCGTAATAAATCCAGGCGATAGTCTATTTGTTGGAGACCAACAGTTATTTAAGTTTTATATTTTACCTTATTTAATTATGTATAAGTGTATTTTAATTACAATGACTCTATTTATCATAGAATTACTTCTTTTAATCTTCTTAACCCAACACTTTCGTCAACTTTATATATATATGTACAGCTACGATATTTGTTTTCGAATATCTTAAATGAATCGTAAATCGGCATAACCTGTTCGATGCTACCTCCCTCGCATAGTCGTGCATTCAGAAATGCATCACTGTACTTTCACTTGTGCTTGGTATTAAGTGCAATTGACACATCTGTGATCTGTGACCATATTGTTGAATTGCAAATAGGGTCTTAGGGTTTCGTTGGTAAAACCAAAAAAAAAAAAAAAAGAAACCCTTATAATTTCGTTCCTGTGTTCGTCTGTCTGTAACTCTGTACGGTTCCAATAACTTTTGAACCAAAATAGAGACAAACACGTAACCTTGCATTATTAAAAATCGTTTTGACGTGCACACAGGAAAAATGTACCGAACTCAAGATTGTTAGCTGTTTAAATCCAAAATGGCGTATAATTCATGTCCCGTGAGAAAAAAAAATTGAGTGGGGGTACCAAATGAAAGGTATCGAAGAGTTAACTAAAATATATAACACAATAAAATAAAAAAATATATAACTACTTTGTGGAACGTGTTTAATTACGCCATATTGTCAAAAAAGAATCAAATTTTTGCATTTAAATTCCTTGTGAAGGATAAGATTTGTAGCTTTATAAGATTTATTGCCTGTATTTGCTTGTCAGTGTAAACGGCAGTTAATTTATTTCGACCATTTAAATTCGATTTAAAATACAAATAATTACTAGTATCCAAGTTAAACATGGCAGGCATATTGCCGTAGTCTTCTTAATAGCATTTAATTTATGTTCGTTTGTTAATCCTATTAATAATTATGTTTGTTTTAATTTTTTTAAGGTGGCCCTTTATAGGTATATATTTCAGTCCCATATCTTTATAGCCTTTTTAATATTATTTAATGCAAGCAAGAGTTCGGGGAAATAATAATATGCTATACGCTTTTATTTTATTTGTGTGTGAATTGTATAACTTTGTATTTTTAGTAAAAGTAAAATAAACACATTTTCACTACCTACTCTAAAATGTAGTAATATTTTATGTGTGAGTGTGTGTGTGTATATAAATGTGTATGTATATTTATTTAAATTTGATACTTAATAAATTCTTGGAATTTTTTCAAGTATAAGGTAACACATGAATCACGATACATGTTTTTTGCGGGCCGTGGTTACCAATTAATAGCCATAAAGCCGGTTTAACATTGAGTGTTACTAGAAAATGATTTATGTAAATCGATATTTATATTCAACAATAAAACTACCTATTCCTTACACTTTACACCGTTCAAAATGAATTAGAATTCTTAATTTTTAACAAAAGGAATTTTTTTATTCAACTGACGGAATAAGTGAAATACATTAATTTTGTCTCTAAATTGTTTATACGGATGTCCAAACCGGAAATGATAGATTTTCTCTGGCGTTATTTCCATGCCATTATTTTTAGGGTCGGATATTTGAGCTATCCTAGTTTGTTTGTTCCGGTTGTTAGCCTTTCAAATATTTCACAATAAACGCTACTTTTTGCAATCAACTATCAATCATTTTTTATTATTTGCACGGTAAATCGAAGTGATTGAATTCTAGCGTGTGTCAGAACTATTTGTCTCTTGTATTTTGTATTGCAGACTACATCTGTACCCTCTATTTCTATAACCTCATAAAAACAAATGTTTACAGCTTCTATAATATATNGAAATTCGCTTTTAATTTTTTTAAGGTGGCCCTTTATAGGTATATATTTCAGTCCCATATCTTTATGAAATTCGCAACTTCTTTTAGGTACTCATAATATAAGGTTTAATTCCTATGAACCTATCACTATTGCTTATTGATTATATCCGGTGTAATAAACTTCTGTGAGGTGTTTAACTTGAATAAACACGTTATGATGTTTGAACTTGCCTTCAATTTAAATTGATGTATGTACTTGTTATTTTACTGATAACATTCTGAAGGTTTTACCAGCCGAATATTGATGGAGTTAAATAAACAATCGTTGGTATTTTGAGAAACATTTGTTGAGGTTACGATTTTAATCCTAGTTTGCATAGACCTTGATGTTTTGAAATCCCTAATTTTGTATAAGTGTGTTATCTATAGGTGCTATCTAGCTTGAATGATGTGTTCTAAATGGTAAAACCTTTCTCCTAAATCATTAGGAGGAGGTGCTCTTAATTACCGATATATTAATTGATGTATTGATATATTGATGTTCAGGTGCTGGTATTTAGACATGTATTCATGTTTAATGGAAATTATTATATAATTAAGCAAATTTCATTAAAACATTTGGTAAAAGGCTTGTTTTAACCAATTATCGTCCTTTATAACTTATATCAGAGACTTATGCTATCCTTATATTGTATGAAATCCAAGTATAACTGACTGAAAAAGAAATTTAATTTAATTTATATTAAACTAGGCATCGCGTGACTCTTTCATTTAAAAGAGTATAATATAGTAAATATTTAATATTTAGAAAATTGTTAATCTTCATAAGTTGATATTTAAAGAGTATGATTGTAGTAAAGAGCCGTGTAGTGAGAGAAAAGGAGTTTTCCTTAACCCTCACGCCTCGGCCATAACCATTTAAACTATTATAAAATGTATCACTTCCGCCGCCATTTGAAAATATCGACTTTTGAACTTTAAAATGATGATATGATCCTAATAAATGATCCTAACAGTTCTTTAGGATTTCTAGCTAGTGATCCTAATGATATAAGATCTATAGCTAGTGGTCCTAAAGAAATATTATCACTAGCTAGTGATCCTAAAGAAATATGATCTCTGGCTAGTGATTCTAAAGAAATATTATCACTAGCTCGTGATCCTAAAGAAATATGATCTCTAGCTAGTGATCCTAAAGAAATATGATCTATAGCTAGTGATCCTAAAGAAATATGATCTCTGGCTAGNACTTATTATTTCCAAGATGGCGGCTCGGCCAATATGGTGAGTGACTGAAAAAAAAAGATTTTAGTTACCATGGCATGTCATACATCAATTTAAAGGTCTTTAAATGTAGACAAAGAATATGCCGCTATTACACTTAATATTTGAACTTAATCGTACAGAAACCGGCGATTATCGCATCACGTACTTACTTGAAGCGCGCCTTATTAGTTTAAATTCAGAAGCTGTTACTACAATTCATTTGAAGTCTAGACCTTCAGGAAGACAATGCGTTAAAAATTTTGTTAATCCTGACGTTTCAAACCCATTACAGATAGAGTCAGTAGTAAATCCTGACGTTTCAAACCCATTACAGATGGAGTCAGTTTCTTAGATACTTAAAGAATACCGTCATAGAAGCTCTATTTCCTGGTAATAATTAGCTAACATTTATTACAGACTAGAAGCGATCATTTGAGATTTAACTAAATTATTGTCACTAAAGTTGAACTACTAAAGATGATGATTGCTATTAATAACAATAAGTTAGAAACTCAAATCTCAGTTGCAACCAATAATTTTACATAATTTTATTTTCTTGTTTTGTATAAATACTTTTTTTCTCTCTAATGTCTAATTCATATTGTATTTTATTTTCAGGTATGCTTTTGGATCACTTTAGTTGAGATTCCTTTATCGACATGATGTGGTATGTAATTACTTAATGGAATATAATAATTTAAGTCTGATTGTAGGGGTCAAATGTATCTTTAATTGCGACTAAGTTGTATTATCTATAAGTTGGACTTGATTTTTTAAAAATCAAGAAGTAAATATAAATAAAGATAAATTGGATAATCATCAATTTATAAAGATATTGCAAGATTGCAAATACAAATAAGTATTATATTAATGAAATTAAATTTAAATTTTATGTTAAACGACATTATCAGTCCAAGCATTCACGCGCAACGCTCGCGTAAACGTGAACTTCAAATTTAAATTTGGAATTTTAGGTCGGGAAAAAATCAAACATCATCTATTCAATGAGACAAACATTTTTTCAAATATAATTTTTTAGTTAAACGAATAGCGACAACGCTATGAAGTGTTAAAGATCGCTAAAACTATTAATAGTTTTTACAAAATAAACAATATAACAATAAAATAATATAACAGTAATTTTAATGTTAATATTACAATAAAGTACATGATATGATGCAAGGAAGCTATGTGCCACACTAATTGGCAGTCTATTTTGGTATTTTAATATATACTTGAATAAAGCCCTTGTCATGAAATCCGCCGCTTGTATTTGCCAGGAAATTCTCCTCGCCTTTTTGATTTTTGGCCAGGGTGGATTTTATTTTAACAGCTTATTGATATATTGATGTTCAGGTGCTGGTATTTAGGCATGTATTCATGTTTAATGGAAATTATTATATAATTAAGCAAATTTCATTAAAACATTTGGTAAAAGGCTTGTTTTAACCAATTATCGTCCTTTATAACTTATATCAGAGACTTATGCTATCCTTATATTGTATGAAATCCAAGTATAACTGACTGAAAAAGAAATTTAATTTAATTTATATTAAACTAGGCATCGCGTGACTCTTTCATTTAAAAGAGTATAATATAGTAAATATTTAATATTTAGAAAATTGTTAATCTTCATAAGTTGATATTTAAAGAGTATGATTGTAGTAAAGAGCCGTGTAGTGAGAGAAAAGGAGTTTTCCTTAACCCTCACGCCTCGGCCATAACCATTTAAACTATTATAAAATGTATCACTTCCGCCGCCATTTGAAAATATCGACTTTTGAACTTTAAAATGATGATATGATCCTAATAAATGATCCTAACAGTTCTTTAGGATTTCTAGCTAGTGATCCTAATGATATAAGATCTATAGCTAGTGGTCCTAAAGAAATATTATCACTAGCTAGTGATCCTAAAGAAATATGATCTCTGGCTAGTGATTCTAAAGAAATATTATCACTAGCTCGTGATCCTAAAGAAATATGATCTCTAGCTAGTGATCCTAAAGAAATATGATCTATAGCTAGTGATCCTAAAGAAATATGATCTCTGGCTAGTGATTCTAAAGACATATGATCTCTGGCTAGTGATCCTAAAGAAATATGATCTCTAGCTAGTGATCCTAAAGAAATATGATCTATAGCTAGTGATCCTAAAGAAATATGATCTCTAGCTAGTGATCCTAAAGAAATATGATCTATAGCTAGTGATCCTAAAGAAATATGATCTCTAGCTAGTGATCCTAAAGAAATATGATCTATAGCTAGTGATCCTAAAGAAATATGATCTCTAGCTAGTGATCCTAAAGAAATATGATCTATAGCTAGTGATCCTAAAGAAATATGATCTCTAGCTAGTGATCCTAAAGAAATATGATCTATAGCTAGTGATCCTAAAGAAATATGATCTCTAGCTAGTGATCCTAAAGAAATATGATCTATAGCTAGTGATCCTAAAGAAATATGATCTCTAGCTAGTGATCCTAAAGAAATATGATCTATAGCTAGTGATCCTAAAGAAATATGATCTCTAGCTAGTGNTATATCCTGGTTAAACTATCATAACCTGGTTAAACTATTATATCCTGGTTAAACTATTATATCCTGGTTAAACTATTATAACCTGGTTAAACTATTATAACCTTGTTAAATATTGTAACCTGGTTAAACTATTATAACCTGGTTAAACTATTATAACCTTGTTAAACTATTGTAACCTGGTTAAACTATTGTAACCTGGTTAAACTATTATAACTTGTTTAAACTATTATAACCTAGTTAAACTATTATAACCTGGTTAAACTGTTATTATTAATATTATATGTAATTTTTATTATACCGTATCTCACCAATTTTAATCCTAATATCTCTGTAATATTTATTAAGTGAAATAGCCCATAGATTGTATTAATTTTTACGATTATTTTAATGTACCAAATATGTAATCTCACAAAATTGGGTAAAAAGTATATGAATGCTGATAAAGGTCCGTGTTTTACAAAAACTAAATATTAATAATTGCAAGATAAAAATAACTATTTATATAGGTACTACGTTTTTAAATTTTCCGTCATAAATCACAATTTGAAACCCGTCAAAATGAAGATTGCAAATATGGGACACATCAAAACAAATAAAATAACGCGGGTTTTTCCCGAACTAACTATCCATACAGTCATACAGCACAATTTGCTGAACACGAATTAAATTTTGCATAAAAGTATTAAAATTATGCATTGCCATTGTGTTCTGAGCTATTCTAAAAGTTTCAAATGTCTAGCTACTCGGGAAGTTAGTTAAAAATCTATTGCAAGATTTGTACTGAACAAACAAACAAACAAGAAAGCAAGTTAATAAAAAAGTAGTAAAAATATATTACTTCATATTTGAAGTCAATCTTGTTGTTAACTAAAGTATAAGTATTATGTTTGCTATGTATGCATATTATAATATAATATTACTAGCCGTTATGCCCGTGGCAACGGGCAGAATAAATATGGTTAAAATAAATATGGAATAAAAAGNACGTTTAGTTTTTAAGGTATGTTGTTCCCAAAAATTGAACAATAGACAGACCGACAGTCAGACACGGAACCAAAAATGATGCCTGATTTCTAAAACGGATTTCTGTCTCTGAATTTTTAAAATCGGAGACCTAAATATTTTTCGTTCTTCAGAACGATCACATAACTTCCGTTACCTTCGGTAAGCTCGGAAGTAAAAATGTATTTAGTTCATTCTTTATTTATATACCTATAAAAATAACGGAATCTCATCAGTATAAGCCATCCTATGGCTTTTTTACAAGGTATATAGATTCTAGATTACATACACGTACACATCACCCATATTTAAATGTATAGTTATAAATAATAATTATACACGCAGGTAGGTTAACGTGTGCAGGGTGATTGACTTGTATGTGTGGTGTGTTTATCCACGTGTTCGTTCATCTCAAAACAAAAAGAAGCATTTCAGAAAGGGGAAAAAGTTTCCCGTGGGAAATTAAACCTTAAAAATTGAATTTAATTTTGAATGTAGAGGTAATACGGCAGAAATAATAAGAGAAACACACACCCAGGGTATTCCTAAAACAGAAATGACATGGGGGAAAAAACAGACTAAAAGAAAATGTATATGATAAAAGGAAACGCTAAATACCTAACAAGCAGTATATTGTTTGAAAACATCTAAAATAAAAATGTATATATGTTTAAATAATTTTAATACAAGTACATATAAGAACGGGGAATTTGCCCACAGAATACTTAAAACCGTTTGAATTAGCAGTACTCGATAATATTTCAAGTTAAAAACATATATTTCATCATAAATTTTCATGTCATTTTATTTTATTGTTTATTTATTTCTTTATTTTTCTTTAATCTTTTCTCAACATATTCTTGAGGGTTAATACAAAAACAGACATAATGGTTAAAGGAAAGAGAAAATATAATGACAACTAATTTCCTGATAAAAAATGCAAACAAATGTTTTTCCAAACTCTCGACAACGTTTAGAATACAATTTCAACTATATCATTCAATTTCTAATTAAGTTATCGTCGGACACGAAAACGCTACTGACAGACAGACCGACAAGTTTTGTTTATTGTTTTTTTTTTGTTTTTTTTTTTTTTGCGACAAGGTTTTTTTTATATTTAAGAAGATTGCTTAAATCAAAATATTCCGTCAAGCTCCTACCAGCTAGCTATTAATAGAGTTTCTGGTCATAAACATTTATAGTTCCACCATTATTTTTTTTTTCTTTTTAAGTTTTTGGTAGTATTCATGCTATAGTCCAGTCAATCTTTTGTCAAAAAGAGGTGTTCGCTTGCAAAAGGTCGGGTAGTTTTGATTTTTTTTTATATGTTGTACTTGTATGTTCATTAATAATATCCCAAAGTTTTCGACCTCGGTGGAGCGCGGCGCCGCTGGGGCCGAAAAACCGCAAAATATTGGACTTTTTTAGTTTTAGCCCGTTTTCACCACGAAGGAGTGGTTTATTCGAAAAATGATTCTATTATTTTATAAAGTAGACAAATTTCTCTACCATTTAAAAAAACAAGCACCTTTCTAACACTAATACTTTAAAATTTACAGCCCTCCAAAAATCGAGTTATTTTTCAATATTTTTAAAATGTGGTTTTTTCAATTTTACACCCTGAAGACTCGATTCTCTATCAAAATGTGTAAGGGCCAATCTTTAAGTACAATTGTCATGCTATTATGTGCAGCTAGTATTAGATTTTTATTGTAAATAGCTTTCGAGTTACGGCTCATTAAAGTTGGAATTATCNTGTTAATATTACAATAAAGTACATGATATGATGTAAGGAAGCTATGTGCCACACTAATTGCCAGTCTATTTTGGTATTTTAATATATACTTGAATAAATAAAAAGCAAAAGTATTTTTTAATAATCTTTATAGGCACTCTTTATAACGTAATTTGATAGGTTTGTTCAATTCTATTCCTGGATAAATAGGGTGTTGTTTTCCTCTAGAGTGTGAGTTGGTATTCGATATCTCATTACATTACATTTTATTTATTTACTTGTTATTAGATCTACGCTTTGTCTATCTACCATCGTGAATTTTTCAAATATTTCTTGTTTTTTCATGTATCTTATCTATATTTATTTTATTTTTATATGTTTAACGTTTAACGAGAATAACTTAGTAAATGTTCAAATATGAAATCATTTTATTATTGGAAATACATATTATTGTATGTATGAATCATGTAAGAATTTATTATATTATATTTACAATATCAAATTATGTATAACCCTTATAATATTGTATCTGATTTAACGAAATGGAATTCGTATTTGCGTCGAACATGAACACGATTTTGATAGAAATTTGATTTCATATAAGAATATAATTATTTTATAATAATGGTTTTGTATATTCCATTCAATATTATACATATTTGTTTTGTATATTGGATTTATTTTGAATTTATGAATTATTCGTATATGATGTAGGTACATTTCTTTTTTTATTCATTGGCACCATAGTGATCTACCTTATATATGCATACACGCACACACACACACNAAGAAATATGATCTCTAGCTAGTGATCCTAAAGAAATATGATCTATAGCTAGTGATCCTAAAGAAATATGATCTCTGGCTAGTGATTCTAAAGACATATGATCTCTGGCTAGTGATCCTAAAGAAATATGATCTCTAGCTAGAGAAATCCTAATATTTAAACACTTTTAATAAGAAGTTTAATATTTTAACTTATAAAATACATTAAATGAAGCCAGCCTATAATGGCATTATTTACGTTATCCCATTAAGGATTTTATTTGGTTTGTTTCCAGACGGTTTAATTTTAATTGAGTAAACTAAAATTTATCCTCTAAGTTATTTAGGGACAGAATATAGCCCGGTCAGTCATTACAGGCCTTTCCGTTTTCCTAATCTCCTTTAAGTTTTAAAAGCATATTGCCTTTAAGGAATTTTCTCGTTTTAACCGCTTGATTCTGACTAAAAATATAACGTTTTGTACGAGTGCCCAAACCATCTGCCCTTGTCATGAAATCCGCCGCTTGTATTTGCCAGGAAATTCTCCTCGCCTTTTTGATTTTTGGCCAGGGTGGATTTTATTTTAACAGCTGTCGTTCGCACCCTGCCCGCCCTTTTTCTCCATCTCTAAATTAGGCTGCTTTGACCGTGTGTTGCTCCCCCCCCCCTTGCATTAAGCTTTCGTGTTATTTTGCCTCTAGCTTTACTCCTCGTGTATTTGGCATCTAACTTCACGTGTTTACTTATACTGTGAATTAAACCTTCTAGGTTGTATGAAGCGGGTTTCTTTACTTGTAAATCTCTCTGAAAAACCTTTTTGTACTATTTTGTAGTTCTTTACTTGTGTCTGGAAATAGTTGACCTAGTTTCTAACTATTAATTTGTTAAAGTGGTTCATGGGATATAGTAACAACCATTTTAGGTTTCTGTACAAAGTAAAAAAGTAACCTTATATAACGGCTCTGTCTCTCCGTTGGCTTGTTTCAATTCATAAACTACTATAGCTAGAAACATGAAATTTGGCACACAGGTACATCTCGGCATTTTTGAAAACTGGACAAATTTCGGAATTTTTACACTTAATATTTCCAAGATGGCGGCTCGGCCAATATGGCGGGTGACTAAAAAAAAGTGTTCAGTTACCATGACATGTTATACATCAATTTAAAGGTGTTAAAGTGTAGAAAAAGAATATGGAACTATTGAAATAACACATGCAATATTTTCAATATGGCGGGCGTAAAAAAAAGATTTTAGTTACCATGGCATGTCATACATCAATTTAAAGGTCTTTAAATGTAGACAAAGAATATGCCGCTATTACACTTAATATTTGAACTTAATCGTACAGAAACCGGCGATTATCGCATCACGTACTTACTTGAAGCGCGCCTTATTAGTTTAAATTCAGAAGCTGTTACTACAATTCATTTGAAGTCTAGACCTTCAGGAAGACAATGCGTTAAAAATTTTGTTAATCCTGACGTTTCAAACCCATTACAGATAGAGTCAGTAGTAAATCCTGACGTTTCAAACCCATTACAGATGGAGTCAGTTTCTTAGATACTTAAAGAATACCGTCATAGAAGCTCTATTTCCTGGTAATAATTAGCTAACATTTATTACAGACTAGAAGCGATCATTTGAGATTTAACTAAATTATTGTCACTAAAGTTGAACTACTAAAGATGATGATTGCTATTAATAACAATAAGTTAGAAACTCAAATCTCAGTTGCAACCAATAATTTTACATAATTTTATTTTCTTGTTTTGTATAAATACTTTTTTTCTCTCTAATGTCTAATTCATATTGTATTTTATTTTCAGGTATGCTTTTGGATCACTTTAGTTGAGATTCCTTTATCGACATGATGTGGTATGTAATTACTTAATGGAATATAATAATTTAAGTCTGATTGTAGGGGTCAAATGTATCTTTAATTGCGACTAAGTTGTATTATCTATAAGTTGGACTTGATTTTTTAAAAATCAAGAAGTAAATATAAATAAAGATAAATTGGATAATCATCAATTTATAAAGATATTGCAAGATTGCAAATACAAATAAGTATTATATTAATGAAATTAAATTTAAATTTTATGTTAAACGACATTATCAGTCCAAGCATTCACGCGCAACGCTCGCGTAAACGTGAACT
Organism: Gerris buenoi; assembly: GCA_001010745.2. Taxonomy (NCBI): domain Eukaryota; kingdom Metazoa; phylum Arthropoda; class Insecta; order Hemiptera; family Gerridae; genus Gerris; species Gerris buenoi. The sequence continues at coordinate 158,961 of KZ652403.1, read as the reverse complement.
TCAAATTTAAATTTGGAATTTTAGGTCGGGAAAAAATCAAACATCATCTATTCAATGAGACAAACATTTTTTCAAATATAATTTTTTAGTTAAACGAATAGCGACAACGCTATGAAGTGTTAAAGATCGCTAAAACTATTAATAGTTTTTACAAAATAAACAATATAACAATAAAATAATATAACAGTAATTTTAATGTTAATATTACAATAAAGTACATGATATGATGTAAGGAAGCTATGTGCCACACTAATTGCCAGTCTATTTTGGTATTTTAATATATACTTGAATAAATAAAAAGCAAAAGTATTTTTTAATAATCTTTATAGGCACTCTTTATAACGTAATTTGATAGGTTTGTTCAATTCTATTCCTGGATAAATAGGGTGTTGTTTTCCTCTAGAGTGTGAGTTGGTATTCGATATCTCATTACATTACATTTTATTTATTTACTGTTATTAGATCTACGCTTTGTCTATCTACCATCGTGAATTTTTCAAATATTTCTTGTTTTTTCATGTATCTTATCTATATTTATTTTATTTTTATATGTTTAACGTTTAACGAGAATAACTTAGTAAATGTTCAAATATGAAATCATTTTATTATTGGAAATACATATTATTGTATGTATGAATCATGTAAGAATTTATTATATTATATTTACAATATCAAATTATGTATAACCCTTATAATATTGTATCTGATTTAACGAAATGGAATTCGTATTTGCGTCGAACATGAACACGATTTTGATAGAAATTTGATTTCATATAAGAATATAATTATTTTATAATAATGGTGTTGTATATTCCATTCAATATTATACATATTTGTTTTGTATATTGGATTTATTTTGAATTTATGAATTATTCGTATATGATGTAGGTACATTTCTTTTTTTATTCATTGGCACCATAGTGATCTACCTTATATATGCATACACGCACACACACACACACACACACATATATATATATATATATAAATA
>KZ652403.1:18025-29783 GCA_001010745.2 Gerris buenoi | reverse complement strand
ACTAAAATGCCACATTTTGCCCATTTTTCGGTAAAAAGCCACATTTTGCCAATTTTTGGTAAAATGCCACACTTTTTGCCACATTTTGCCAAATTTAAAAATGCATATTTTGCATATTTCGGGCATTATTGCATATAATTGCATATTTCCAGCATAAGTGCATGTGCTTAGTACATTTGTATTGCAAATTTTGGCATAAATATTATACTTTTTTGTTAGAAATTTCCACTTAGGTGCATATTTTATATGGTTTTTCTATTCAAGCATATATTATTTAGGTACTGAAACCTTTTAAGGATTGGAAGGAATTCACTGTCTAACTGTGCAAGTAAACCCCCTGTCCTATAAGCTTCTGCAAGGACAGGGGGTTTACCAGTCCTTACTGGTTGGTACCCTAAGCAGGCTTGTTTTCTTGTTTTTCGACTTAATCCCGGACAAAGCTGCCAAATGATTCATAGAGTGCTACCCTTATTATCGGATTAAAATGGCTTCGATACCTAAATGAATGCACAACACGTGCATTAGAGTGTTACATTAAAGTCATAGAGGGCTTCGAAGAATCGGCAAATTTGGCTATCCCACAAGCAAAGACTGCTCTTAACAACAGCCAAGTCAGTCAGTAGAGTGGCATTTATTAAAGCTAATTTTGGGGTCTTTCCAAATATTATTGAAAAACTGAAGACTCGCGGTTAAGAGCTAACGAAAGCTGTAGCTCTCCTTGAGGAACTTAAAGAGAGGAGTAAGGGTTGCCGGGTCTTTCGACTTCCGACACTTCGACGTAAAATTGAGGCTGTTCCCCGTAATCCGGGCTGGATCATATGGAGAATGTCACCCGAATCCTGGAAGGGGCGGTGTAGTGTAGAGATGAAATAGAAAATCTGACCCCAGATGACGCCGCTGCCCTAAAATATGTTCCAGTAGTGTCGTGCGACGCGACGTTGAGACGACGTTTTCACATTTCAAAATGGTTCTTTCCGAACTCTACTCATCACTGGTCAATGTGGGTNTGAAATAAAGTTTATGTTATAAGTAAAGAACAAGTACCAGTATTAAACAGTAGTATGTCACAACTGTCTGTATTTAAGTAAGAGTAAATACTTATAAACTTATTTTACTTAATTATCTTTACTTACCCAAGCAACAAATTTGTTATGCTTAGTTTTATTCGAAGTAACAATCATATTAAAGCTGTAGCGTACAATAACAAATGGTAATAAATGTATAAAAGTAAATTTATAATGTATGTATGTATTGTTATTATATTACTTAAGCACTATTAAAATCTTTAGAACTTGACATAATATTTTATTAAGAACATATTGCATCATTAAACGACAACATACACTTTACATAATTTATACAATAAACTCCATACATATTGTAATAATGAATTAACTTTTATCAGATCTTTGCCCTTATTATTTTAACAATATCCTCCACAAAGAATTGAACCTTTATTCTATTGATAGTTAAAGGGCTTTGAAGTCATTCATTGTTTTGTTTTTTCATGCAGACATTCTTTGAATGTCCTTAGAGATTTGAATGTCAAGGAAGTTATTATAGGGCTTTCTTTGTAACGATATTTCCTACTGAATCTTGTTATACTAAAGCTGACTCGACTAGAATATTTCTTAAAATAAATATCTAAGATGTACTTTTGTATTCATACACTAGCTTACAATGAACTTTTTGAGTGATTTCTTACTCAAAAACCAAAGATATGCCCTAGGCATCACGTGTGTCTTTCATTGAAGCAAGCGAAATATAGTTAATATTGAATATTAAGAAAATAGTTCATCATGATGATTTGATATTTAAAGAGGATGGTTGTGGTAAAGAGCCGTGTAGTGAGGAAAAAGGACTATTCCCCCCCTCCTCGGTCAACTCCTTTTAAACTATTATTAAATGTATCACTTCACTGTACAAAAACTTCTGCTTGTATCAGGTTGAAATTTTACATGCATGTTTCAATACTACATTAGATGATTTTAGTAATGTTCTTCTAAAATCGATACGTTAGCACACAAGATATTAGTGAAAACGTTGCTTTCTCTATTTAAAACGTTTCGATCTGCTTTAATAGTTTTAGCAATCATTAGCACTAGTTTGTTTTGTTAAAAACTAGTTAGTTGGTTTTATTAAAAAAATTGTATTTGAAAAAAAAAAGTTTGTCTCATCGAATAGATAAAGTTATAATTTGTACCTAAATTGTCAATTTAAAATTTCCGCGCGAGCGTTGCGCTCGAAAGCTTGGGTGGATAATGCTGTCCAATGAACACGTCCTGGGCAATGGTAAATTGAACATGTATAATAAATTTTACAAAAATCGGTCGACTTTTACTCAAGTTATCGTCACGTGTTTGTGGCTTATAGACATGATGCGAAATATGTTGAATGTAAGAAACTTGCTGATACCCACGCTTCAATTAAAGGCGAAATGGATTAATGGTTAAGACATTAAAGATCTAATATAATTTGCTGTTCACGCTTAGGTACAATCGTTAAACTACTGTGTTCATGATGCCAATCGTGATGCTTTTATGACTTCCTTGCGTGAACTAAAGATAAATTATTATTGTAAGTTAATTCTAAATAGATTAAATTGATTGTGAAGTTATATCTTACATTTAATATAATAATATCCCAGTTATATATTTTATAATTTATATGCAGATTAAACTTTTAGTAGAACCAAGTTAAGACGAAGTAGGTTGGTTTCTCAGATTCGTAGTTAGGTGGTTAGAGAATGAACCTTGAATGTCTATTGTAACATCTTTAAAATTAAAGCAGTATTAGTCATTTGTTTTTATCGGATTATCCGCTTTCTCTAATAATCGTTTGAGTTTACCGTTATAGTAAAAGATATAAAATTTCGTCGCAGAAAATTATGCAAAGCTTTTTAAGTTCGAGATCCCTTTACTTTTAATGATTTACAATCTTTTAAAGTCCGGCGGTTTTGTGGGTTTATCCGCATTTTGCAAAGTTCAGCGTTTCCTTTCTCCTGTGAAGATAGCGTGTGCGAGAGACACTAAACCTACGAGATTTAGCGTCTCTCTTCGCACTTAATAAATTATCGACGTTATTACAACTGAGTTAAGGTTTTAGTTGAAATTTCCACTAGTTAAGATAAAGGGAAGAGTAGAGGGGATAGAAGCTCAAAGTGTTTTAGAGGTCGGACATAAGGGCTGGCCTATCTAAGGGACGTACTTTGCTTACTTACAGTCTAGGGTTCGGACCATTAGCCCAGAAAGGGCTTTGGGCTCATCACCCTTAGTGCCTTTCTCTCTCTCTCTCTCTCTCTAGTCTCTTTATAAGAGTGCCTGGTACTGTGTATTATCTCTTCGTTAGATACATCTCTCAAACATAGGGTCGAAGATTATAATGCTACAGTAGCGAAGCCTTTGTACATCGAACCACCCACCTCCAGTATCTCCCTTTTATAGTAAATGCAAGTACCGCTTTTGACGGGTAAAATTAGAAGCTTCCAAAATGCCTATCTATAAAAAAGTATCATTTTGAAATTAGAGACTTAAAAACTGTTCGTTTTTCAACTTAAAATAAATATCTAAGATGTACTTTTGTATTCATACACTAGCTTACAATGAACTTTTTGAGTGATTTCTTACTCAAAAACCAAAGATATGCCCTAGGCATCACGTGTGTCTTTCATTGAAGCAAGCGAAATATAGTTAATATTGAATATTAAGAAAATAGTTCATCATGATGATTTGATATTTAAAGAGGATGGTTGTGGTAAAGAGCCGTGTAGTGAGGAAAAAGGACTATTCCCCCCCTCCTCGGTCAACTTCTTTTAAACTATTATTAAATGTATCACTTCACTGTACAAAAACTTCTGCTTGTATCAGGTTGAAATTTTACATGCATGTTTCAATACTACATTTGATGATTTTAGTAATGTTCTTCTAAAATCGATACGTTAGAACACAAGATATTAGTGAAAACGTTGCTTTCTCTATTTAAAACNACAGATGCCCCTGCCTCCTTTTTCGCTCGACCAATCACAGCGTAGGATGAGTGCCTAATCTTAGTTTGAACCTAAACATTGTATCACGTTTTATCCTATACCTTTAGAGAACTAACTATACTACAATCACCATCTTTAACTGTTAATGAATCATGATTAACATTTTTATATATATTTAATACATATTTATTGCAAGACGCTCGCTTTAATGATAAATAAATATGATTTTCTTTTAATTTTGCCTCAACCTAGCCTAGTACAAATAGCTAGTTACTTTTAATTTTGTTTTCATACGATATGTTTGTTTTTTTCTTTCTTTTTCTTCGACTATTAAATAACTAGCCGTTAGGCCCGCGGTAAGGGCAGAATAATAAATATGGTTTAGAAAAAGAGCTGAGAGATAATTAGTTATAATTNGCATGTTTCAATACTACATTAGATGATTTTAGTAATGTTCTTCTAAAATCGATACGTTAGCACACAAGATATTAGTGAAAACGTTGCTTTCTCTATTTAAAACGTTTCGATCTGCTTTAATAGTTTTAGCAATCATTAGCACTAGTTTGTTTTGTTAAAAACTAGTTAGTTGGTTTTATTAAAAAAATTGTATTTGAAAAAAAAAAGTTTGTCTCATCGAATAGATAAAGTTATAATTTGTACCTAAATTGTCAATTTAAAATTTCCGCGCGAGCGTTGCGCTCGAAAGCTTGGGTGGATAATGCTGTCCAATGAACACGTCCTGGGCAATGGTAAATTGAACATGTATAATAAATTTTACAAAAATCGGTCGACTTTTACTCAAGTTATCGTCACGTGTTTATGGCTCATAGACATGATGCGAAATATGTTGAATGTAAGAAACTTGCTGATACCCACGCTTCAATTAAAGGCGAAATGGATTAATGGTTAAGACATTAAAGATCTAATATAATTTGCTGTTCACGCTTAGGTACAATCGTTAAACTACTGTGTTCATGATGCCAATCGTGATGCTTTTATGACTTCCTTGCGTGAACTAAAGATAAATTATTATTGTAAGTTAATTCTAAATAGATTAAATTGATTGTGAAGTTATATCTTACATTTAATATAATAATATCCCAGTTATATATTTTATAATTTATATGCAGATTAAACTTTTAGTAGAACCAAGTTAAGACGAAGTAGGTTGGTTTCTCAGATTCGTAGTTAGGTGGTTAGAGAATGAACCTTGAATGTCTATTGTAACATCTTTAAAATTAAAGCAGTATTAGTCATTTGTTTTTATCGGATTATCCGCTTTCTCTAATAATCGTTTGAGTTTACCGTTATAGTAAAAGATATAAAATTTCGTCGCAGAAAATTATGCAAAGCTTTTTAAGTTCGAGATCCCTTTACTTTTAATGATTTACAATCTTTTAAAGTCCGGCGGTTTTGTGGGTTTATCCGCATTTTGCAAAGTTCAGCGTTTCCTTTCTCCTGTGAAGATAGCGTGTGCGAGAGACACTAAACCTACGAGATTTAGCGTCTCTCTTCGCACTTAATAAATTATCGACGTTATTACAACTGAGTTAAGGTTTTAGTTGAAATTTCCACTAGTTAAGATAAAGGGAAGAGTAGAGGGGATAGAAGCTCAAAGTGTTTTAGAGGTCGGACATAAGGGCTGGCCTATCTAAGGGACGTACTTTGCTTACTTACAGTCTAGGGTTCGGACCATTAGCCCAGAAAGGGCTTTGGGCTCATCACCCTTAGTGCCTTTCTCTCTCTCTCTCTCTCTCTAGTCTCTTTATAAGAGTGCCTGGTACTGTGTATTATCTCTTCGTTAGATACATCTCTCAAACATAGGATAGTTAAAGGGCTTTGAAGTCATTCATTGTTTTGTTTTTTCATGCAGACATTCTTTGAATGTCCTTAGAGATTTGAATGTCAAGGAAGTTATTATAGGGCTTTCTTTGTAACGATATTTCCTACTGAATCTTGTTATACTAAAGCTGACTCGACTAGAATATTTCTTAAAATAAATATCTAAGATGTACTTTTGTATTCATACACTAGCTTACAATGAACTTTTTGAGTGATTTCTTACTCAAAAACCAAAGATATGCCCTAGGCATCACGTGTGTCTTTCATTGAAGCAAGCGAAATATAGTTAATATTGAATATTAAGAAAATAGTTCATCATGATGATTTGATATTTAAAGAGGATGGTTGNTACAATCTTTTAAAGTCCGGCGGTTTTGTGGGTTTATCCGCATTTTGCAAAGTTCAGCGTTTCCTTTCTCCTGTGAAGATAGCGTGTGCGAGAGACACTAAACCTACGAGATTTAGCGTCTCTCTTCGCACTTAATAAATTATCGACGTTATTACAACTGAGTTAAGGTTTTAGTTGAAATTTCCACTAGTTAAGATAAAGGGAAGAGTAGAGGGGATAGAAGCTCAAAGTGTTTTAGAGGTCGGACATAAGGGCTGGCCTATCTAAGGGACGTACTTTGCTTACTTACAGTCTAGGGTTCGGACCATTAGCCCAGAAAGGGCTTTGGGCTCATCACCCTTAGTGCCTTTCTCTCTCTCTCTCTCTCTCTAGTCTCTTTATAAGAGTGCCTGGTACTGTGTATTATCTCTTCGTTAGATACATCTCTCAAACATAGGGTCGAAGATTATAATGCTACAGTAGCGAAGCCTTTGTACATCGAACCACCCACCTCCAGTATCTCCCTTTTATAGTAAATGCAAGTACCGCTTTTGACGGGTAAAATTAGAAGCTTCCAAAATGCCTATCTATAAAAAAGTATCATTTTGAAATTAGAGACTTAAAAACTGTTCGTTTTTCAATACGATCATAGAGCTTCCGTTAACATAATGTAAGCTCGGAAGCAAAATGTAGCCTTAATCAATCTTGGCCTACTTTCAATAACAACTTACCTAGATGGCGTAAATACGGAAGTAGGGTTAATATAAACATTAAATAAAGAATAATTATTTTTTTTATTAACCCGTATCTGGTGAGTGCTTTTTATATTACTTAATCTATAATTAACACATACACATATATAGCACTACACAACATTTGTAATATATAATTAATTGTTTACGAGATCAATAATTAGACACTCTTGAACACAGATTGTTATCCTTTTATCTTTTGATCGATTGTGATTTCATCATGAGGTGCAATTTATTTTGTACTCCAAATAATTCTTTCATTCAAATTAATTCAGACACTTCAGATTTATACACAGATGTGTGTCGAACCCTTTTAACAGATTGTACATTAGAAAACCGCATCGCATAAAATTAGATTAATTTTGACACGGAATTTTTCCAGCATCGCTTAATTTTTGACAATGCCTTTCATGTAATCTTTCTTATAAGTCTTTTGATTTTTATAGTTCCCTTAGATCTTCATCTTTCTTATTTAGATTTCGTCACTTTCTAAACCTTCCTGAAGTCTTGTTTATTCCCTAGTCAGTCATCCTTGGACAAATCTCTAGTGGCATCCTTTGAACGCAGCTTGGTCATCTCAATCTTTAAGTTATTTTTATCTCAGTCACTGTATTTGGAATTGTAATATTTCGCCTCAAGTTTTCATTTATAATCTTCTATTGTCTCCCAATACAGCTTCAAACATTTTTCATAAGATCTTCCTTCTCTTGCATCCCTCTCCCCCTGCCTTTATCTTTTACTGTTGTCATCCTTTGTCGCTATACTGGTCTGTTCTGATACTTTTTAGATTAGGTGTTTGCTGGCGGCTTTTGTTTAGAGGAGGGCCCCTTTAGCTTGAGTAGGGAGGCAGTTGGCATTTAATCATTGAATTTGGAACATTGGGCATGGTCATTATTTGGATGGCTGACCGTCACCTCTGATGTCAGCTCTGTGTTCGATTCCCAGACCGGTAAGGAGCATTGGGCATGGTCAGTAGTTGGATGGCTGACCGTCACCTCTGATGACAGCTCTGTGTTCGATTCCCAGACCGGTAAGGAGCATTGGGCATGGTCAGTAGTTGGATGGCTGACCGTCACCTCTGATGACAGCTCTGTGTTCGATTCCCAGACCGGTAAGGAGCATTGGGCATGGTCAGTAGTTGGATGGCTGACCGTCACCTCTGATGACAGCTCTGTGTTCGATTCCCAGACCGGTAAGGAGCATTGGGCATGGTCATTATTTGGATGGCTGACCGTCACCTCTGACCACAGCTCTGTGTTCGATTCCCAGACCGGTAAAGAGCATTGGGCATGGTCAGTAGTTGGATGGGTGACGGCCATCTCTGACCACAGATATGGGCTTGATTCCCTGACCGCTCAACTTTCCACCCATCACTGTTTAAAAAAAAGGAGAAGCTATTTGAAAAAATTAAAGCTGCCATGGTCCAGCCTAGAAAACCATATGGTTGACACCCTCTTGTTGGTTTGATAAAATATCAATGAAACGTAACCAGAGTTGTGAAGATATGGTTTACCAATCAACTCTTCATTCATGTTTTGAAAGTGGTTGTTTGTTATCAATCCAGTATTGGATTGGTAATTGGTACAGGGATACTCGGGGTTTTTATATCTTTGGGCCGCAAAAGCCCTATAGATTTTTATTTTGTATTTCTAATGGTCTTTTGTAGGAGAAATTGACTTTTTTACAATTAGTAGAGAACAGAGGTGTTTTTAATATCTAAATTTTCAAAGTTTTCCTGATTCAGTATTATCATTTCTTTTTAAGAACTTTTCACTAAGAGTTACTACTTTGTTACTATCTGTTAGATAAAAATGAACACTCGTCTTCAAATTAACGTTTATTCATCTTGTTGGCCTCTTGGCGGTTAAAAACAAAATTTTTATGGTTTCATGTAGCCATCTTTTTGACAACATTATTATGTAGTCATCATCAGGGCAACTGTAGCATGCATAAATAGTGAGGTTACTACTAGAAATGCGGTACTGGGTCAAAGAACATAGAGAGTAAAGAGACATAAAGATAAAGAAGAAACATAAAGTAAAACAGAGCTAGAATTTAGAGCAACTTACGTGAGTATTAAGTAGAATAAACATAGAATTTATAAGAAAAAGAGAGCATAACAGTACCAGATAAATATTTTAAATGAGGAAACCGTAAAAAACCATCTTCCAGACTCCAAACATCTAAAAAGAGTACAAAGTGACACCTGTGAACAGCGCCTAAGCAGCGACGGAAAAAAGAACTGAACTATGTGACATCTAGCGCAGAGTACAAAGTGACAGCTAAGAACAGCGCCTCAGCAGCGACGGAAAAAAGAACTATGTGAAATCTAGCGCATCCTAGCGGCCAAAGTAAGTACTGAAGTCTGAATTCAAAGAGTATCGAGAAGAACCGGGTTAAATTATATCTATTTCTGTAATGCTTTCTTATTCTTATGAAGTCTGTGTTATATTCTACTTTATATCCTATGTTTATTTTGTACATAGATTTACTTTGAGAGTGTTAATATTGATTTTATTATTTATCTTTTATTAAATGTCTTTGAGATTTCGTTTGCATTACCTTTAAGTGTATAATATTTAACTATTGAAGTAACTACTTTGATCGTGCTATCTACTTCTCCGTTCTTCAGTATTCTTAGTAGTGTTTATCTACGCTCTCTGCCTTATTCAAACAAAAGACCGTTCCATTCTTTTAATAGAATATTTGATGGGTTTAGTTTTAATGGCATTGATACCCCCTCCTATCTCATTTACTCTGTAACATTATGGCGCCATCTTGAATATCTTCGCAAGCTTGGAAGCTGTAATAAGGCTTTTATTACACTCCACTATAATGATTATGGCCTCTTCTAGATGTATCATGACCCTAGATAGTAACTTTATTGACCTAACTAAATGAAATATCCCCTCTATGAATAAAATGTACTTAAAGCCAACCCAAACATCCCATAAAATCACCTTCATTTTAGGAGATTTTAAAATTAATTATAGCATTAATGCTTCTTTGATAAATCGGTAGAGTTAAAAGTATCTTAAATAGATTTAATTATTTTAACATTTAATGATTCGTGGAATAAATTATTTAAAACATGAAACAAGCACGATTTAACACATTTAAGCATGGAAAAGCACAGTGAGGTTAAAACTGTAAAACACACTAATTTGGGAAAAGGACGTAGTACAAATTACTGTTTAAAGGGACTCTCTTTTCCAAGAATCAAAATACAATTTATAAAAGGGATTGTACCTTTAGGATAATTAGAAAATGTATTTAGTGTAAAATGTAGTTTTATCTACGATTGATACATAATATAAACATTGTATCTCTGTTTAGATTCATAGAAAGTGATTCTTTACGCACCTGCATTAATTGCGCATGCGTGTCTCATAGTTTTGAAGAATTCCTCTTCTTTACGCCTCTAGCGCCGAAAAGAAGAAGAATACTTCAACTTTACGCACGATTAGCGAGTTTGTTTACATTTAACATAACTAATTTGATGTTTATTTAATAAAAGTAACTGTTTGTATCGAGTTTTTTTGTGAAAATCATTGAGTGGTTTAAGTGATTATGACGAATATGAGGAAAATAATACGCCTTCCGAAATAATTAATTCGGCACAAAATAAACTAACGAATTGATGTCATCTTGAATACAAGCTTACATACAGGAAGTTTATTATTTTTTTCTGCATTTATTATTAAAATCTAACAATCGTAGATAAAGTACGGTACACAACTCGTGCGAAAACAGCATTTTGTATTGCTCGTGTGGTTTTACAACCCTCGCTATCGCTCGGGTGCAAACTCCACACTCGCTTGCAAAATGCTACTTTCCACACTCGACGCGTAATGTACTATTATCTTTCATCCTTTTTTTAATCTTGGTGGCATCCTTCAACAGATCTAGCTTACTTCGCCGACGATAAGTGTATCCTATCCTCAAATAAGTCTCCTCGTACAGCTTCCAATCATGTCCAACAGCATCTTTTCTTGATCCTTTTTCTAGATCTTCTCCTAGAAACCTGGTTTAAGAAATGACGTATCAAAGTAAATGAAACAAAAAGCTCCCACGTGACTTTCGCTCTAAGGTACGGTATGTGCGAATCAGTTTCCCTTAACCAAATCCTTATTCCTCATTTCAATTCCATCCGCTACCTAGGGCTACACTTAGATCGTCGTTTAACATGGGCACATCACACTAAACATATACGTCAAACATGCAATACACGCTACAAACTCCTACACAGACTCTTAGTTTAGTTATTTAGACACAACACATCTAAATCTAAACTCAACATGCAGAACAAAGGGCTTATTTATAACACAATAATTAAGCATATATGGATATATGGCATAGAACTCTGGGGTTGCACCAATCCCTCCAATTCCTATCGTATCCAATCTCTCCAATCCAAGATCCTAAACAAAATAGCCGACGCTCCCTTCTTTGTATACAATTTTACCCTTCATAACGACCTCAAAGTACCCTTTGTCCGAGAATTAGCCTTATCCAGATGCAAATCTTTTCCGACACGATTCCCTTTCCGACTATTCTAATCCACTAGTCCACACTCTTTTTTCGTGGTCAATTCCTGAAAATCATACTAGACGTTTGAAGAGGCAGTGTCCGCGCGACCTCTTAGATAACTGATATATATTTAATCGAGTTAGAATTCCGTTTTAGATAACTGATATAATGTTTAGTTCCTTCTACCTGTCGCTCAATTTTTGCGAACCAATACATGTTAAAAACTAATCTGATTTTAATTAAATTTGGATGGTTTGTCCGAAGAAGCCGGCAGACAGCCCAGTCTGCGCTATTAAAGTTTTGATAAATTATTTATTTATT
>KZ652403.1:5834-18014 GCA_001010745.2 Gerris buenoi | reverse complement strand
AAAAAAAAAAAAAAAAAAAAAAAAAATAAAAAAAAAAAAAAATCAAGACTATTTTAACAGTTTTAAAAAAGGGTGGAAATTAACTAAATTTGGCAATAATAGGGCTGTAAAATCACAAAATCATACAGTATACGAAAGTGTACGACTTTATTATTATATACTAATTATCACACTAATTGGCAAACTATTTTCTTGTAATTTTTGCCATGTATTTCCTGGATTTTTTTTTTTTTTTTTTTTTTTTTTTTTTTTTTTTTTTTTTTTTTTTAGAAGCGAGGTCTACTATTCACCGAACTACTAGTTTTAAATTACAAATTAATTAAATTTTATATTTTTCGATTCTCTGCCTTCTCCGCAATAATTAATACTCTGTTAACTCAAATAATACTCTCATTGGACGATTTATTTTAAACCTTAGTAAATTTCTTTGCAGATATAATTTTTTTCCAAGAAGAGCTTATAAAGAAGAAACCTTATGTATGACCGTATTCATTTATTTTTAGACTTCATTCATTAATTTTTTTTTCATTCTTCATTCATTTTTTGTTTTTAAAATTTTTAAGAGAGAGAGAGAGTGCAACACTTTCAACTTTAATTTAAAATTACATCGTTTGCCTTATCTCTTTCCTCTCTTAAGTCCTCCTCTATTTTTAGGATCTTGTAGTAATATTTTTAATTGCGTTCATTTTATGTAGATCTCAAGGTTGAAGTCGCTTCTTTTCCTCCTTTATTTTGACAAAGTTTAGAGGCGTCCTTTACCTCTAAGTAAAATTAATTCAGAGGAGAGCCCAAACATCGTCTCCTTTGAAATATTTATATCATTTTTTTTATAGCCCACCCACGCTCTTTTTTTATTTTTATTTTTTTTTATTTTAAGGCAAACTATATAAATAAAAAAATAATTAAAAAATACTGTTACATTATTCAACAAGGTTCCAGATTATAAAAAGGGGACACCTGCTTTATCTAATTTTTTTAAAAAATAAAATAAAACGTCATAGTTTTCGGTAAAAAATATGATAAGTTTGTTTTTAAACTTATATTTTAGTTCTGGAGGACAGGAAAGATTTTCGTTACGCAAAAAAAAAAAAAAAAAAAATTAAGGTTTTGAATATCGTGCCAGGTAGTAAGGATTTAGCAGGAGGTAGATAGGTTTTCATTTATAGTACAATATTTTGACGATAGGTGGGGCTAAAGTTTTAATAAACGACGTGTAATAATGTGGCGCTCTTATTTTGTGTGCCAAGAGGAAATTAAAGAAGTCTAAAATGTATGCATTCTTTTAGAGCTGTGGTCCTCTATAATTTATATATCTTTTTTGGTGGGTCGTTAAGGGTTGATTAAAATTACTTCATTTTAGAGGTATTTTAATAATTACCTATATTTTATCCCTTAATGGACATCTTCAGGCCTGTAAACAATGTATTTAGTAGAATAGATCTTTTACATCGTCTTAAAAGAAACCTAAACAACATTAATATTAATTAAAATGTATCTTGTAAAATTGTTTAGATAAGTATAAGTATAAGATAATAATTAGAAATACCTTATTTACAGGCCTGAAGATGTTCCCGATAAAACTAGTTGTAATAAAATGGCGCCTGTACTATTTACCATAGGAAGTTGAAATGGGGCTCAAATTGTGCACAATTAAAATTAGGAATAAAGACTGTGATTAGATTTTTGATATCTTGCTTTGAACCAGTATAATTTTAATACTATTATTTTTATATTAATATTTTTCCTTTTCTCAAAGGGAGGTAGAGCCTTAAGGGATGAAATACACCCAATTATTAAAATACCACTAAAATGAAGTTATTTTTAATCACCCCTTCACGACCCACCAAAAAAAGATTTATAAAATTTATTCCATTTAAATGCGAAATAAATGTAACGATATATATATCGTTTTACTAGGAAAAATGTTGTTCCTGGCAAGGAGAAGTTATTTTACTGATCAATGTTAATGTAATATTTTATAGTAATTAAATGTTCCTATAAAATTCCGAACACTAATAAATGGACAACACTGGGCAAAGTAATTTTAACTTTTTGATTGAACCGAATATGAAAAAGTTTGTATTGAGTTGTCACGGATCGATTTTTTTTTTTTTTTTTTAATTTTTCAGTGTGAAGATTTTAATTATCGGAGAAGCTTTTTTTTGTCTTTGTTACGTTTATAATCGGCATAAAGAAAAAGTTATAAAATCATCTTAATAATCGATCTAAAAAGCCGACTTGACGTTTAGATTATGTGGAACCTCACTGATTAAAACATAGATTATAATTAAATTTAACTTCAACAGATAATCCGAGCATCTGCACGTGTAACTTTGAGATAATGAAGTCAGACCTATTTAAATATTAAAAAACAGCTTGGTTTTCCGGTGAAATCTGTGTCACGTAAGGGGTGAAGTCCTTGGTTTCGCTTCCACTGCTAGAAGCATCTTCAGGGGTATGGTGCATCGTGGTGTTGACTCGAAGCACTCTGCATCCTGTGTTTTCTTCGAGTCAACATCACGATGCACCACACCCCTGAAGATGCTTCCAGTTGTGGAAGCGAAACCAAGGACTTTAACCCCTTCGTGTCGCGGATTTAACCGGAAAACCAAGCTGTTTATTACGAGTCTACCCGCGGAAGCCTACCCACCTATTTAAATATTGTTGGATTTCACATATTATTGGCTAAACCTTTTTTGCTTCCGGGCTTAACGAAAATAAATGGAGCTATCTGTTCGTTCTAAAGAACTATTTTTGTTTTTATTTTTATTTTTATTATTAATGCCTCCAATTTCAAAAATTCAAAATTCAATCTCAAATCAGGTAAATTTCTGGTTTCGTGCCGGTCTGTCGGTCTTTCGCTCAATTTTCGGGAACAAAAGTACATATCTGGTTTTTATTTAATTTGAAAGGTTGATTTAGCTTAAATAAATTTCTGTTAAGACATAAAAAATTTCACGACCACGTAGCTTTCGTTACCTTCGGTAAGCTCGGATGAAAAAATAAAATAATTTAATTGGTAGATTTATGCATATAAATGGATCCACTTCAGGGTAAAAATAATAAATGTCAAATAGTTATTGTTTCGACCTGTCCGGTCATTATCCGGATACTCCAATTTTAATAAAGTAAATTTCATACATTAGATTTACATTGCGATAAGATATCACTAAATGAATTTAAATTATTATGGTATCATAATAATTTTTTCTAGAATGGGAGTGATGATAGAGCGTAGAGTAAAGTATCACTATATGACCACTATCTGACAATAGAACAATCAGTTCCAATGAAATCTTTATAATTTTATGACATTTTTAGGTTGAAGATGGCTTCAGAATTAATTCAAACATCACTGTCCTTTATATTTGGCTAAAGTGATACTTTAATAATTTATGTAAAAAATAAAAAATAATTTAGCCAGATTAAAAATAAGGGAGGAAAATGAGACAAATTAAATATAAATAAATAAGTTGTATAAAGCATAAATATTAAAAGTATACGAAACGGAAAGCTATGAGCTAAAATTTGTTGACAGAATATTTTCCAAATAAAAATATTAAGGGTGTATGAAGTGTATAGTTAATAAGCAGCAAAGGAATGATAAATCTAGGAGCATTGTTTTAACATAAAACAAAATTGTCTATAAACATAGTTCATCTATCTTTAACAGTAAGTTGATCTAGATTATTTTTAGTTATATTTATAACTATTTATATAAAACAGAGTTAATTTATTTATTATTTAATAATGTTATACCAACCTTCTTTCTGAAATAAACTCAAATAACATTAAGAAAGTCGAAGAAATTCAATTTCTGAGAGCATTTATATCAAAATGTCAAACGTGATTTACTTGAATAGATTATATTTTCCCCCATTTTATTTTTGTTTATAATTACTTTAATTCTTATTTATGGTTGTAAAATAGCGAAGAAATGTTTATGTTACAGGGAAAATTGTTTAAATCTTTGGTAAGAAGAATTTATGAATAGTTTTAAGTTGTATGAAATTTATAGCGTAAGGAAATAGTGGAAATTGTTGTAGGAAATTGTGGAAATTGTTCTGAGAAACGTTTAAGTGGACTAGGAAGCGTGCTTGGTAAGACTTAAAAATTTTCCTTTTTCCTTAAGCTCTTGTTTTTAAATTTACCGACTTTTTTCCTGAAAAAAAAAAAGATTTCAGGGAAAAACATTCTGAGAGAGAAATTTNCCGACGTTTCGCTTCCACTACTGGAAGCATCTTCAGGGGTATGGTGCATCGTGGTGTTGACTCGAAGCACTGTGCATCCTGTGTTTTCTTCGAGTCAACATCACGATGCACCACACCCCTGAAGATGCTTCCAGTTGTGGAAGCGAAACCAAGGACTTTAACCCCTTCGTGTCGCGGATTTAACCGGAAAACCAAGCTGTTTATTACGAGTCTACCCGCGGAAGCCTACCCACCTATTTAAATATTGTTGGATTTCACATATTATTGGCTAAACCTTTTTTGCTTCCGGGCTTAACGAAAATAAATGGAGCTATCTGTTCGTTCTAAAGAACTATTTTTGTTTTTATTTTTATTTTTATTATTAATGCCTCCAATTTCAAAAATTCAAAATTCAATCTCAAATCAGGTAAATTTCTGGTTTCGTGCCGGTCTGTCGGTCTTTCGCTCAATTTTCGGGAACAAAAGTACATATCTGGTTTTTATTTAATTTGAAAGGTTGATTTAGCTTAAATAAATTTCTGTTAAGACATAAAAAATTTCACGACCACGTAGCTTTCGTTACCTTCGGTAAGCTCGGATGAAAAAATAAAATAATTTAATTGGTAGATTTATGCATATAAATGGATCCACTTCAGGGTAAAAATAATAAATGTCAAATAGTTATTGTTTCGACCTGTCCGGTCATTATCCGGATACTCCAATTTTAATAAAGTAAATTTCATACATTAGATTTACATTGCGATAAGATATCACTAAATGAATTTAAATTATTATGGTATCATAATAATTTTTTCTAGAATGGGAGTGATGATAGAGCGTAGAGTAAAGTATCACTATATGACCACTATCTGACAATAGAACAATCAGTTCCAATGAAATCTTTATAATTTTATGACATTTTTAGGTTGAAGATGGCTTCAGAATTAATTCAAACATCACTGTCCTTTATATTTGGCTAAAGTGATACTTTAATAATTTATGTAAAAAATAAAAAATAATTTAGCCAGATTAAAAATAAGGGAGGAAAATGAGACAAATTAAATATAAATAAATAAGTTGTATAAAGCATAAATATTAAAAGTATACGAAACGGAAAGCTATGAGCTAAAATTTGTTGACAGAATATTTTCCAAATAAAAATATTAAGGGTGTATGAAGTGTATAGTTAATAAGCAGCAAAGGAATGATAAATCTAGGAGCATTGTTTTAACATAAAACAAAATTGTCTATAAACATAGTTCATCTATCTTTAACAGTAAGTTGATCTAGATTATTTTTAGTTATATTTATAACTATTTATATAAAACAGAGTTAATTTATTTATTATTTAATAATGTTATACCAACCTTCTTTCTGAAATAAACTCAAATAACATTAAGAAAGTCGAAGAAATTCAATTTCTGAGAGCATTTATATCAAAATGTCAAACGTGATTTACTTGAATAGATTATATTTTCCCCCATTTTATTTTTGTTTATAATTACTTTAATTCTTATTTATGGTTGTAAAATAGCGAAGAAATGTTTATGTTACAGGGAAAATTGTTTAAATCTTTGGTAAGAAGAATTTATGAATAGTTTTAAGTTGTATGAAATTTATAGCGTAAGGAAATAGTGGAAATTGTTGTAGGAAATTGTGGAAATTGTTCTGAGAAACGTTTAAGTGGACTAGGAAGCGTGCTTGGTAAGACTTAAAAATTTTCCTTTTTCCTTAAGCTCTTGTTTTTAAATTTACCGACTTTTTTCCTGAAAAAAAAAAAAAAAAAAAAAAAAAAATATTGCAACTACATAAATAACAATTGTTGTAAGCAATACAGATCTAAGAAGGTGTGGCTTGATTATCATGATGTAAGAAGCTATCCAGTGATAGCAGTTACTGAATGAAACAGATTTTATTAGTACAAAGAAATTAAATTTAAAATAAACTAAACTGTTTAAATATATAGGTCGCGCGGCCTCTTCAGGTGTCTAGTAGGATTGTCAGGAATGAACCGGGAAAACAGACTGTAGACTAGTGGATTAGCATGGTTGGAAAGGGAATCATGAAAGGATTTGTATCTGGATATGGCTATTTCTCGGACAAAAGGGTACTTTAAGGTCGTTGTCAAGGATAAAATTGTATACAAAGAAGGGTTTTACTTTACCGCACTCCAGTGTTCCAACTTAAGAACATGAAGACCTTGAATCTAAACAAAAATTAAATAATCCAAATTATAAAAATAATAACAATTTCAACTAATGATTATTTTGCAACTACTGTCTATATGATTAGAGTTGGCACAATCAACAGGTGGGAAAATTTTGAGGGAAACGATGGTATTGGTCCCCCATGTTGTAAGCAACTTCAGAAAAAAAAATGCTCTACTCTACCCCTGTTCCACAAAAAAAATATAACATGGCAAAACCGATTTTCCCTTTTTATAACCCCAAAACTACCTCCATGTTTTTAGTTTCCCGCCTTCGATTGTTCCAACTCTAATCTTATAGACTGTAACTACATGAGATAAACACTAAATATCAAATATATTAATATTGAAATATAAAAAAGTAAAGATCTAAAAAAAGAATAAAATTTTATGAGGAAGTGTTAAGATGAAAAATAATCACAGTTCTTGGTCTGGTTTGCTAAGTTTTTCCCGTGTTTGTCTATCGTTAAATTTTTGCGAACCAACATATTTTTAATAACTGCTCCGATTTTAATGAAATTTGGATAGCAGGTCATAATAAGGACTTGATTAAGATTTAATATATTAGTGGAATCCTAGAAATCTGAAATATAAAAAGAAAATAATATGAAACTTTTAGTTCAATTTCTTGCAACGAAACAAGAATTTAATTTCTTTAAAACTAACTTTCTCAACCTTTAGAAAATACAATATTAGCTTTCAAATTGGATTTTATCTTAAGTGCGCATGTGCATTTTATTACCAAGGATATCTCTTCTTCTTATCTAACTCTTAGGTTGCACCTTCTGAATTTCAATTGGGGTAAAGTTTATTTCCAGGGGTAAAAATCACGGGATTTGAAGGAATCGAATTATGGATTTTGGCCACTTGAAAACACTCTAAAACTAGCTGTATTGATTTTATTACATATTAAAGAGGCATTACAGGGCTTGATTTTTATCATCTTATGCTGAGGTGAAAATCCATCTTTAAAAGATTGACGTACGTCTATTTCATCTCGCTTAGAAATCTCCTTCTCCTATAAAATTTTGTAGAGTCAGTATATTGATTCATCTTCATCTTCATTAATAGTTATCGTAAAACATCATTTTGCACCAAATATCTAATTAGTGAAGAGAAATTTTTAATCAGTCGACTATAAATATTGCTTCCGAGATTAATAAATGTAACAGAACAATGTAGGTAACAGAACAATGTAGGTAACAGAACAATGTAGGTAACTGAACAATGTAGGTAACAGAACAATGAAGGTAACTGAACAATGTAGGTAACAGAACAATGTAGGTAACAGAACAATGTAGTTAACAGAACGGAAGGTAGCAGAAAGTGGGTAACAGAACAATGTAGGTAACAGAATAATGTAGGTAACTGAACAATGTAGGTAACTGAACAATGTAGGTAACAGAACAATGTAGGTAACAGAACAATGTAGTTAACAGAACGGAAGGTAGCAGAAAGTGTAGGTAACAGAACAATGTAGGTAACAGAATAATGTAGGTAACTGAACAATGTAGGTAACAGAACAATGTAGGTAACAGAACAATGTAGTTAACAGAACGGGAGGTAGCAGAAAGTGATTCCTTTAAAAATTGAGTTTTTGGAACTAAGTTCACATGGTATGTTACAGCGTCTGGAAGAAAAGGCCGGTTACGAATTCGACCGCCACAAAACCAATCGTTACGAAATCGACCCATGACGATAACTTGAGTAAAAGTTGATCGATTTAATTGAAATTTAGTGCACATGTTTATTTATGGCCAGAACGAGTTCCTTGGACAACGTTATCCGCTTGCTTAAACGTAAAGCTGACAGGAACAAATTCTACTACTCAGGAACTTAGTTAGAAATCGATTGCAAGATTTGTACTGGACAAACAAACAAACAAGAAAGCAAGCTAATAAAAACGTAGTAAAATTAAAACTAATCTGAAAATTGGGGATTATAATTACAATAACTAATTTGGGAAAATCAAAAAGTGAAACAAATTCTAACTTCATCTATTCAATGAGATAACAACTTTTCTAAATACTTTTTATTTTTAGTAAACACCGACACCAATATGAAATGTTAAAGATGACGAAAACTATTAAAGCGGACATAAACGTTTAAAATAGAAAAAACAACGTTATTACCGATATTTTACGTTCTAGTATAACGATTTTAATTAAACTTAATACATGTCGGTCCAAAGTACAATTGACATAGACCTAAAAAAATTCAACCTGACACAAGCAGAAGTTACTGTATAGTGAAGTGATATATTTTATAACATATTAAATGGAGTAGGCCGAGGTGTGAGGGTTAGGGAATAGTCCTGAGCCCTCACTACTCAGCTCTATACTACAACCATCCGCTTTAACTATAAACTCATCATGATTAACTATTTTCTCAATATTCAATACATATTCATTGCAATACGTTCGCTTCAATGATAAAATAATTAAATGATTTTCATTTAATGTTGCAATAACTTCACTAAGTACAAATAGTCAGTTACTTTTAATTTTGTTTCTTTTCTAACTCCGCCATGTATAAGTAATTAGCATCGTATACTTAGCAGTGTGATTTTATAATTTATATTTAATGAAAAGTGTAAGGAACTTCTTTCCTACCGGGTGTTTGTGACACCACACATATTTTTGTATTAATATTTATTTTTATTTTTTATTTCTCCAAATTGATAAATTTAAGGGCAGTAATCCTTTTTGGACATCAGAGAACATTTTTGGTCTTGAGTCTGGCTGATGTTTTCGGTTGTCCGCTTTACACTTTTGCTACCACCATATCTTAAAAACTGCTTGCCGATTAGTAGTAGGCCACGAGTAGCCCATTGTTGTTCCAATGTTTATTTAACCATGTAGCTTTCTCTTCCAGATGCACACAAACTTTGTCTTTATAAACACACACCTATAATCTTTTAAAAATACTTATACAATTTTAACATACATAATTAAGATTAACCGAGATTCCTGCTTATGATTTCTTACTATAGTTACGCCACTATCATTGCTAGTGATTGTATGTTAATTTATTATTCAATTTAGTTAGTTTTTACCAACAGTTAATAATCGTTTTGCAATTTATCACGTAATATCTTAGTTTCAACAATGTATGAAGTATAGGAAGTCTTGTAAGAAAATTTCCCTAACTTTTAATTGGTTAAGTTCTAATCAAAACCACCTCGGTTTTATTCTCTGGATTATATTCTTTGCAATCCGGAATGACGAAGTAACACAAAGTTTGTGTTTCGTTCGTTGAAAACTTTGTGCATACATGCTGATCATATGTTATAACTTTTTGTGAGGTTACGTGATTGTTAGAATTGTGACTAAGTATACAACATTGTTGTCACCTCAATTTTATATTAATTTTATCAAACGCGTTTCAACATTTTATATTTATATCTTCTTCAATGATAAGTATTAACATAGTAAGTATGATGATATTTACTTACTTTTTCTAGTAGCTACATTTACAAGCTTATATGTCTTAAACTAACTACAAAGAAAGGTAAGACTAGGGCTATAGAAGGATTAAGGAATCAAAGCTAAGGGAATATGAAGGCTATAGAAGGATTAAGGAACTAAAGGTAAGGGGATATGAAGATTATAGAAGAATTAAGGAACTAAAGGTAAGGGAATATGAAGGCTATAGAAGAATTAAGGAACTAATGGTAAGGGGATATGAAGACTATAGAAGGATTAAGGAATCAAAGGTAAGGGGATATGAAGGCTATAGAAGAATTAAGGAAATAAAGGTAAGGGGATATGAAGGCTATAGAAGGATTAAGGAATCAAAGGTAAGGGGATATGAAGGCTTAGAACAAGTATAACATTATTTTACTCAACTGCATAAAGCTAAACAATAAGTTTCTTACTTTGTTAGAACTAAATTATACTATATATATTAATATACGTTATTTTATTTTATTTTTTATTTTTTAAAGTCTATACGGGCAGAGTTATTAAGGTTAGACGTTAGACTATTCATTAAAACATTCTGTATTTGAGTCTTGGATAGCTCTTTGAAGTTCTAAGTTTTCTAGAAAGTCTAATTTCATTTGTTTGAAACTTGTGTAGTAGTTTATAATTTTTTAAATCAAATGTATGTAACTCTAGTGGCCTTGAATGAAGGGAGCCTTTTTTGTGGTGCTGGCAGATAACGTGTTGGCGCCCAACTGGTACTCCGATGAAGAGGGCTTTATAATTTACCAACTAAGTATTTACGTAATAATTTAAAATTTAAAGTAATCTGAAAATTAAGGTTTATAATTATAATAAAAAGTTCGGGAAAATCAAAAAGTGNAAGGCTATAGAAGGATTAAGGAACTAAAGGTAAGGGGATATGAAGGCTATAGAAGGATTAAGGAACTAAAGGTAAGGGGATATGAAGGCTATAGATGGATTAAGAAAATTAAGGTAAGGAAATATGAAGGCTATAAAAGGATTAAGAAAATTAAGGTAACGAAATATGAAGACTATAGAAGGATTAAGGAACTAAATGTAAGGGGATATGAAGGCTGCAGAAGGATTAAGGAACTAAAGGTAAGGGATACGAAGACTATAAAAGAATTAAGGAATCAAAGGTAAGGGGATATGAAGGCTACAGAAGGATTAAGGAACTAAAGATAAGGGAATATGAAGGCTATAGAAGGATTAAGGAACTAAAGGTAAGGGAATATAAAGGCTATAGAAGGATTAAGGAACTAAAGGTAAGGGGATAGGAAGACTATAGAAGGATTAAGGAACTAAAGGTAAGGGGAAATGAAGACTATAGTAGAATTAAGGAACTAAAGGTAAGGGAATAAAGGCTATAGAAGGATTAAGTAAGGAACTAAAGGTTAGGGGGTATGGAGGCTATAGATAGATTAAGGAATCAAAGGTAAGGGGATATGAAGACTATAGAAGGATTAAGGAATCAAAGGTAAGGGGATATGAAGGCTATAGAAGAATTAAGGAAATAAAGGTAAGGGGATATGAAGGCTATAGAAGGATTAAGGAATCAAAGGTAAGGGGATATGAAGGCTTAGAACAAGTATAACATTATTTTACTCAACTGCATAAAGCTAAACAATAAGTTTCTTACTTTGTTAGAACTAAATTATACTATATATATTAATATACGTTATTTTATTTTATTTTTTATTTTTTAAAGTCTATACGGGCAGAGTTATTAAGGTTAGACGTTAGACTATTCATTAAAACATTCTGTATTTGAGTCTTGGATAGCTCTTTGAAGTTCTAAGTTTTCTAGAAAGTCTAATTTCATTTGTTTGAAACTTGTGTAGTAGTTTATAATTTTTTAAATCAAATGTATGTAACTCTAGTGGCCTTGAATGAAGGGAGCCTTTTTTGTGGTGCTGGCAGATAACGTGTTGGCGCCCAACTGGTACTCCGATGAAGAGGGCTTTATAATTTACCAACTAAGTATTTACGTAATAATTTAAAATTTAAAGTAATCTGAAAATTAAGGTTTATAATTATAATAAAAAGTTCGGGAAAATCAAAAAGTGGATCGGACAAACTGAATTCCACAGTGCTAATGCCGGAAAATATTTAGAAAGATATACGGACCAATTAAGAATAAGGAAAATGGATGCATATTATGGAATAATTTTTCATTATACTAACTTAAATAAACAATATATTTTATTATATATATAAAGTGGCTAATCAGCTGATCGGGTTATCAAAATTATTGGGCACTTCCAGACCACCTAGAGACATGCGGTTTTTTGCGTTTGGTCCAGAATCGGCTCAAACCGACTAGAAAAATCTGAAAAGT
>KZ652402.1:172450-184926 GCA_001010745.2 Gerris buenoi | reverse complement strand
AGTCCTCTTCTACCTTCCAGTGTTGAGGAGTACCAAAAATTTCTCCACCTTTTTCTGTCCAAAGACATGGAGCGAGCACTTTGCACAGATTGTCCTCTCTGGGTGAGGGTGGATGTTATATTGTCCATCCAAGAAGTTCGCCTCCTTCCACGGGGCCTTCTACCCTCAATCCTTGCCTCAAAAACTTTTCTAGGTAGTCGTTCGCTACCCATTCGGTTAACATGCCCGAACCACCGAAGCTGTGCATTTTCCACTGACACCTTTGCCTGCTGTACATCTAAACCTTGTCTTATTGTGGAGTTTCTAACCCTATCCCTTCTAGTCTTTCCAGCCACCTTTCTTAGATAGCGCATCTCTGTTGCTTGAATGCGGCTATGGCTCTTTTCTGTGAGGGTCCAAGACTCACAGCCATAGGTCAGTGTGGGCATATAAACTGTTTTAAAAACTATGAGTTTAGTTTTTTGACTGACTTCAGCTTTACTAAGGAATCCCCTGTTGATAGCATAATAGAGTCTGCCTGTAGCCGCTATCCTTGCTTCAATTTCTTCCCTACATTTGCCATCCGAGTTGATCATTACGCCTAAATATTTAAAGCTATTGACCTGTTCCAACTGCTTGCCATTGATAAGGATCTGGTGATCTTGCTTTTGCCTCGAAATTATCATTGTCTTTGTTTTGTCTGCATTAATTTTGCATTATTTTGTTATCTCTCTACCATTCAAAATTTTGTCAATGTAAATTTTGTTTAGCTGTAAAATTAACTTTATTGTACCAAAGAAAAAAATGTTCTTCCCATTAGTGTGGCACAAAGCTTCCTCGCTTCCTATTTTGTATACTTTAATGATTTTATGCTTTTACAGTCCACTATTGTCAAATTTATTTAATTTTCCCCTAGATTTTCTGTCAAATTTATTTTGATTTTTTACATGAGTTAAAGCAGCGATCGTAGAATCCTTAAACGGAAAGATTTCCAACTCCCCTCTTTATCTACTTGTGTTAGACTACTACTGCTAGTCGAGCTATTTGGCGGTTAAAATTGTAACTAAATCTTTTACACCGTTAAAAAAATTTTGAACTTCTTAATTTAAAGAAATGATTTATTTGTCAGTTTGCGAAATTCGAACCTGAGATCTATTGCTCTTGAAGCAATTGCGCATCTCTTACAGCTACCGGGACTCGTTTTATTTTTATTTATTTATTTATTTTTTTGTTTTCTTTTCTTTATTTACAAAATGGTAGAAATGTCTGAAAACCAGTATTTGATAAAGGGTAAAACGACGAGGATGATGAATTGAATATATTGTAATTTATTTTTAATTGTTTCAGTCTGAACCGTTGGAAGAACTTAGTTCCAAGGGTGAACTGATCGTCGGTCTGAAGTTTGTACCTCCAGAGGAAGGTAAGAAGAGGCCAACCAAAGGAACTCTTTATGTTCTAGTCAAAGAAGCAAAGAACCTTCCTCCTGTCAAAAGCAACGGAACATCCGACCCTTTCTGCAAAAGGTAACTTCGCACTTTTTTAAATTAATTTTTCTTTCATTCATCCTAGCATATTTAAAGGAACACAGGCTTCATTCCTAATTTTAATTCTGCACAATTTGAGCCCTATTTCAACTTCCTATGACAACTAGTACAGGCCCCATTTTAATACGAGTTTTATCGTTGTATTGAAATGGCACCTGTACTATTTATTATAGGAAGTTGAAATAGGGCTCAAATTGTGCAGAATTAAAATTAGGAATGAAGCCTGTGATTAGATTTTTGATCTCTTGCTTAGAACCAATAAAATTTTCATTTTAATGATTTTTCTAACCTCAAAGAGCGGTAGAGCCTTAATGATCACACCATACTCGCTTCGGCGGTACCATGAACAGTGGTATGACGAGTGAAGTGAAGTGGCTGTAACTCTACCATGGGGCTTTTAAAATGGGCCTAAAGTATGGTCCAATTGCTAGGTACAATCAAGTGGTTTGTCCTACCCGACTAGTACCTACTATTACTAGCACCTTACTACTACATAACCTATAGTAGTATTTCTTTTCATCTAAAACAGTGTACCCAGAGTCAAAACAATTAAAATAGACTAAATCAAATATACTACATAGTGAAAGTCAATGTGAAGAATAAAATATTGATAGATTAGGTATATAGTAGAATCAAATTACAGTATAGTGAATAGAAAGAAAGTTTCTATTACAGAATAATTTGAAAAATAAATAAATAATAAGCCCTCTTTTCCAGTTTAGGTTCAAATAGCCATCGTTTTAACTGGCCATTCAGCTGAGGGTAACTCCTCATACGACACTCTTGTAACAACTTTTCTGACGTGACATATAAAAGATAAAAGGTTTATTTACTAATGTTTTGTGAAGATACCATTACCAAGGTATCTGTCAACACCTATCTGTTGCAGTTAGTTGTTTCCCAAATATGAATGTTTCAAAAGTATTTCTGTTTTTATTTGCTTGCTACAAGAAGTATGTGGTTTAACCTTCCCACAGTGGCTTCCACTGTAAATAGAATTTTTAATTCCTTCTTTTATTAAATCCTATGGCTTACGCCCCAAGATTAGGAACCACGAAGTGGGTCCTACGAACAAACTTGGAGAGCTTTTTATCAATCCAATTCTGGATCAATACTTTTTTTTTTTTATCAAACTACCATGAGAGTGACCACTGTGGTTTTCCGGGCCGAAAACTGTTAGCGATAAATCTTTCGATGAGCTCTCCCATTTGTCCATTGAGGGGGCCCAGTCTAGGAATCAAACTCAGAACTGGGATCAGAGGTGGCAGTCATCTATCCAAAAACTGATCATGCCCAATGCTGCTTAACTTCAATAATTGAAAGCCAACTGCTTTCGCACTCAAGCTACAGGAATCCTTGAGCTATACCTTCAATCCAGACTGTACTAATTTTATTGTATTGATTTCATTGTTTGTTCCTTGATAGATTGACGACTTTGATTTGGAGTAATATTTGAATAACTAGCCTATCAAGGGACAAACTAACATCAACTTCATTCTTGGTTTACTAACTAATTTTGTACTCAGGATCATGAAAACCACATTGTCCACCATAATGGGTGCAAAAAAGTGTCTGACTAACATCAAGCTAGAATTTTGTGAATAAGTATGTCTTTTGCTGCCTTTTAAAGATATATGGTCGGATAAGTTCGTCTGCGGGGCCATAGCTTGGCAGTAGGCATTTGAAAAAAATAAACCGGTGGCAGTAGGCATTTTAAAAAAATAAACCGGTGGCAGTAGGCATTTTAAAAAAATAAACCGGTGGCAGTAGGCATTTTAAAAAAATAAACCGGTGGCAGTAGGCATTTGAAAAAAATAAACCGGTGGAGAGCGGCCATGTCTCACCAATTATGGTGGAATATGTGAGTTTCATGGTTATGAGTACAGAATTAGTTAGTAGACCGAAAATCAAGTGGAGTTATTTTCACACTTGATAGGTTAGTTATTCAAATATTACTAAAAAATTACGTGAACCCCTGTCAAAGGACAAACTAACATCATCTTGATTTTTGGTCTACTAACTAATTCTGTTCTCAGGATCATCAAAATCATACTGTCCATCATAATTTTTTGAGACGTGGCTGCTCTCCACCATTTTGTTACTTTCAAATGCCTATTGCCAAGCTATGTCCGCAGACGAACTTAGCCGACCACATATTCATAAAAGACACCAAAAGATTAACTTGTACACAAAATTCTAGCTTGATGTTAGTCAGACACTTTTTGGCACACTATCTCCTGGACTATTAGTTAACTATAGATTCTTACTTGTTACTTAAGTTTAAATATAATGTTAATAGATTAGAGATTTTCTTACACCAATAAGTTGTTACTTCACATAATGAGAAGAACGTTTAGACGTTAGAACGTATGGAAGTGTCATGATTTACAATGCAGTCTCAGTTTTCTAGTCTTAATTTCTGATGGAGTCTTGTGCAGGGGAATGTGGAAGTACCTTTCTACAGTTTGTGCCAAAAAAGTTTTAGTGTGTTGACAGCATGGGACAGTAAAAATAATGGAGTGGATCACAGGATTTTAAAATCCTTTGCTCTCATTGGCCCCTTACCCAATTTCTTTGACTTTCCCGTGTTGTCAACGCACTGAAACTCTTTTGGCGCAAACTGTAGGCACCAATTATAATTTATTTAAATCAAATTATAATTATTATTAACACTGGAGACAGACAGAGAAAAATAGACTCCAGCGCCGGGACTTGAACCACGGGCCTCCTGTATTATAAGCGTTAATTCTCGGTTTGGTTCTAATGTCATAAATATTTACTTGCTAAATGTGTATGAATATTGAAACCTTGGATTCGGGACTAGTTATCGGTTACGGCAGAGAAAAATCATTCTCCTGCGTAGCTTAGTTGGTAAGAGCAGGAGGCCCTGGTTCAAGTCCCGGCGCTGGAGTCTATTTTTCTCTGTCTGTCTCCCAGTGTTAATAATGATTTATTTAAACTTTCCGTATTATGAAAACTACTAAAAACTTAAAAAATTAATTATAATTTATCAAACTTATTGTTTAGCAAATGCTGAGATTAATCGGATGTAATTATTATATGCTGAAATTAATCAAACATAATTCATATATGCTGAGATTAATCAAAAGTAATTAATAAACTAAAACTTTAACAATATGTTTTGTTTATTTGCAGTTACCTTCTGCCAGATAAGGGTCGAGGGAGCAAGCAGAAAGCTCCGGTAGTACGTAAGACTATCAACCCAGTGTGGAACCACACTCTAACCTACCCTAATGTTTCCCTGCCGGAACTGAAGGAACGCAGCTTAGAGTTAACACTGTGGGATCACGACAGGCTAGCAAGCAACGAGTTCCTTGGTGGAGTCAGATTATCTCTTGGAACAGGTTTGTCTAACAAATAAATTATATTATTTTGACTTAATATTGTTTAAACTAAATATTTTTTAGTAGTACTAAATAAGTTGAGTAGTTGGTTCCTTGTATTGTTTCATTGCTGTTGGGTCTTAAAGGAAAAATAATCCGCTTCCTTTAGTGATATTTCGACCTTTCCTTGGGTCATTCTCAAACTGACTGACTACAGTCCGTCCCAAAGTAGAGTTAGTACGTTGACTGCACGGGAAAAACTAGCTAATTGGGTGAGGAGCCAATGAGAGCTCGAGTTTTCCCAGACAAAAAGTCGAGCCAACTAAGCAAAGATAAATGCCTCTAGTGGAGGGGAGAGGCCCCCTAACAACAGACCTAGTGGCTTTATTTTTCTTTTCCTCAGAGAGGTTGGCCAATCGGTGAGTCACTCGATTTCCCGCACTGTCAACACACTAACTCTACTTTGGGAGAGACTTTAGAAGATTACACTACACTATTTTTATAATTAGTATTGTTTTTTGACACTCAGATTGACCAACCTATGTGAGGGAAGAAATAAAATCCCACAGGCCTGGTGACCTGAGGGAGAGAGGGAAATGCTTAATTTGTTTGTCAACAAAAGAAGGTTATTTTACTACTTCAACAAATCGCGATCTTTTTACCTGATTTTGCCACTTAGATTTTCACTTCTTATTTACGATTATGTTTTGAAATTTAATGCAAGAGTAAATTTTCTTTATAGAATCAAGAAATTTAATGTCGGTAATGAAACTTTATGAAAAGTGTAGGCTTAAAACTACTTAGAAGAAGAATTAATTTACCTAACAGTTGAATTATAATGAAAGGATGTTTAAGAACCTTTGTTAATTCAGTCGAAGTTTACATTTTAATATCAATATTTGAGTACAGTGTGAAAGTAGTACATAGTTATTATTTTTCGGTAAATAAACAATAAACCCTATTATTGTTATATAACATGAAAAACGATAACGATTACTGAGTTTATTAATTCTGTCTCTGTCCGAGTCTTACGTCTTACTTTGTCAGAATAACTTAACAAATTGAAATGACGGGTAGTTACAAACAAAATTCAAAAACCAGTTAAATATTTAGTGCATTAGCATTATATTTAAATAACATAAAAAGTGAATAATAAAAGTGAATTCAAGCGGTGGAGTGGAGGTTATAAAGTCTCTTCGAACGGTTACCCTTTAGGTCGGCGCCCCTCCACTAGAGACATTTTGATTTGCCTAGTTGGCCCGACCTTCTAAAATTTAAAATCCAGCGCTCTCATTGGCTCCTTCTCTATTTTCCCGCGCTGTCAAAAAACAATACTAATTGTAAAACTAGTGTACATTGAATTAAAATTATAATTTTTGAATTTATTGAATGAGCATTTAGATATTGTTTATTACACTTAAAGGGAGTTAGTACAATTTTATTTCCCGTTAACTTCTTACATTCTTTCATCCTTCTTTTTACTTGCTTAAATTGTTAGTCACACGTCATGTGACCATACGACTAAGGGCTTTGAATATAGATAAGCTTTAAAATCCTACCAAATTTAAACTTTCTAGCTTCTTTGTCCACTGTCCACTACCACAGATAGTGAACAGTGGATAACAGCAACTAAAGTAAATATTTTCTTTTATTTCCTATAAAATAACTTATTATATAATGCCACCACTAGAAATAATGAAATGTCTTCCAACCATAAGATACTTTATTATACAACACTTGCTTTTAGTTACAGATAATCATGTTCAGGGCTGAATCAAATTTAAACTTATCAAATTAAAATTGGCAATGTTACAACCCTCATTTTACAATTTAAATAAATTTTACAATTTAAATTTACAATTTGACTGGGTATTTAATAAATGTTTAAATTAGCTGTTTACATAGAAGAATATTGTGAAGGATATCCAAATACATCAATGAGGTTAAACATTTTGGATTCTCTAGAGTAAAATAGATAATATTCTATCTTAAAATGATAGAATATTATAGAACAATATAGAATAGATAGATAGATAGAAGAATAAGAATATAGAATAGATAGAATTCTACGCTAGAAGATAGAATTAGAGAGTAGGATGATCTAAAATTTAGTAGCAGTATGTGTACATTGTTTTGTACGCCCATATCCAAGTCAGTATTCCAATTTTAAAGGAACTCAAGTGGTTTACATTCTTTTTCCACCACTTGATCACATTTTTTATTTGTTTATATTTTCTTTATAGAAGTCATCTATGCTCAATTCTAAGTTCTATTTGATTGTTTATTCAATAAGTAAGATATATTTTCTTGATAGAAGTAATCATCTACGCTCAATTATAAGTTCCATTTTACTGTTTATTTTATAAATAAGAGACATTTTTTCTTTATTTATTTTCCAGCTTAGCTTAGCCCATATTGTTCTGACAGGGGATCCACACCACTTTCACTTAAATTTTAGTGAAATTTATGCATATAATACAAAATAAATTAATATGGTACCTGAATTTAAAAATAAAGTAATGAAAATATACAAAAAAAATAGAAATTTTAAAAATTATAAGTAATTGAGACTGACTAGTTTTGTGCTTATAAACAATTAAACTAAACAACGGTATTTTATAATTAAAAAAATTATAAAACCAATTTAAATATGTTTTATAATATTTTGCTAAAAGGATTACAAGTTTATATCTATTTTACCTGTTGTGTGGGTATATAAAACAGATTAAGTCCTATCAGGGGTCCGTGTCTCCTCAATCTGTATTAGTCCGCATGCACCTGAGGGTTAAGAATAAAGCACTTTTAAGTAAGAACACATGTGACAGTTTGTGTGTTAGATAAGCCGTGTCGACACTATGTCGACCGACAATGTTGAACGACAATGTCGAACAAGTGTGGACGTGTCTTTACATTTTTAAAAAATCTAAAGACACGTCCAAGAATACAATACATGTGTTAAGAATACATGTGTATGTGACAGTTACTCCAATATTCAGGTTTAATTTTAAATGAAAATCAAAAATTATAATTTGTAATTTTGTAAATCTAGAAGATCAATTCAAGGCCTGAAGATGCCTTAGTATCGGTGAAATATAGTCAATTTATGAATTAAAAGAAAATATTAGTTTAAAAAAAAAAATTAAAAAAAAAAAAAACATCCCTAAAGACTAATCATAAGAAAAAGAAAATTTAACATTGAAAATGGCAGGAAACTCAAAATTTAATTTATTAATACTTTTGATGAGTCTGTTCTTTTTCTCTATAACAGTCTTTTTCGGCAAAGTCTACTACTAGCTTCGTAACTGGATTTATTTTATTATTGATTTTAATTATTATTTGTCAGAGTGCAATCTAATTTGACATGAATCTTTAACTATACGTCATCTACAAGTAAATTAACTTATTATAATTGTATATATCTGTGTTATAACTTTATAATAAGTCCAGGAGATAGCGTGCAAAAAAGTGTCTGACTAATATCAAGCTAGAATTTTGTATACATGTAAATCTTTTGGGCCCTTTTAGTAATATTTGGTAGGGCTACGTTCGTCTGTGGAACATAGCTTAGCGATAGGCATTTAAAAAAAAAAAAAAATGGTGGAGAGCGGCCATGTCTCACCAATTATGGTGGAAAATGTGATTTTTATGATCCTAAGTACAAAATTTGTCAGTTGACCGAACATCAAGTTGATGTTAGTTTGTCACTTGCTATGTGACCACTCTGATTTGGATTGATATTTGAGTGACTAACCTATCAAGGGACTAATGTCAACGTGATTTTTGATCTACTTACTAATTTTGTACTCAGAATCACAAAAAACCCACATTGTCCACCAAATAGGGCGGTTCATGGTTGCTCTCTAGGGGTTTGATTTTTTCAAATGCCTATTTCCAAGCTATGTCTTGCAGATGAACTTAGCCAACCACATTATATTCTTAAAGGGCAATAAACAACTAGCTTGTATGTTCAAAATTCTAGCTTGATGTTAAGGTATACACGATCAAACATTTTGTGCAAACATGATGTTTGCACAAACCTTGATGTCAGGCAAATTTAGGTGATACACGTCAAACATCATGTTTGAGCAAACATAAAACAGCCCCATATACGGTCAAAATGTTATCACAAAAATGTTGACCGTTATCACAAACATTTTGACCGTGTATGGGGGCCTTTGCCTGCTTTCCCCCAGGACTAAAAGTAGTGTTGCCACAACACAAATCTTAACAACTAAAATTTAGTAATAAAATATGGATCTAATTGATACACTTTATTTGTTGCAGGTAAACATCGTGGGAAAGCAGTAGATTGGATGGATTCAAGTGGTAACGAGGTCAGTTTGTGGCAGCAAATGTCAGAAAAACCAAATTTCTGGGTCGAGAGCTGTCTTCCGCTCCGCCCGTCACTTGACACGCTCAGGAAATTTAATTAAATTCTCAATCGAGCGGACAAAAACACAAAAAAATAAGATAAACACAAAAATACTAAAAAAAAGACAAAATAAATGTGATATTTTGAATAACCCATTCCGTCTTCCTACTGGCCTTTCGAATAAGTCATTTTTACATTTTAGAATCTTAAATGGTTGAAAATAAAGTAAGCAACTAAGTTGCCAAATTAATAAAAAACAAAAAAACAAATTTTTTGTATTAAAATAAAATAATAAAATAAAAGGCTTCCTTGTACCCTTTATTTTATTTTTAACTTTTTTATTATTTTATTTTTCTTTCTTTTAGTTAGATTTAATAATTATTATGTGTGTATATATTAAAGTAATTTTTAAATTACATATTTATATAACAATGTTTCTTTTGAATATATATTTTTTTTTTAGTATCAATTTTTTTCTTTTTTGTTACTAGCTGTATTTGTTCCTAATATGTAAGCATTGTGTGGATGAATATATTATTCTATTCTTTAACTGACAAAAAAATATTGTTCATAATATAAAATCTTAAATATTGTAATAAAAAAAAATTGGACAGTTTCCTTAAATTTATGGATGAATGTTCTTTAGCAAAATTCTTTAATTTTTTAAAATAAAAAAAAAAAAGTCTGTCTTGATATAATTCTGAATTTTTATTTGATTCTTAGCTATTGTAATAGAGAGATTTGTTGTAGGCTATAAATGCTCTCTATGAATTTATCTCTTTATTTACCTACCTAAATAATTAAGTTAGATATTAACTTAACCTGTTATTGTTCATTTTTGTAATGTTTTTTTATATATTGCCTTTAAAAGAAGAAAAAAAAAAGAAATATATACCTGTGATTTAAAATTGTGTATTTAATTACTTCGAAGAATACCCAAGGATCTTATATAAAGGGGATGGAATGTTTAGAAGGGGTTTAAGGCAAAAAGTGACCACATAGAGGTATTAGTAGAGGAAGAGAAATTGGAGAAAAAAATCACACTGCTCATGCTCCCCGACCTTTGTACTGGGACAAATTACCTTCTTTGATAATTTCAAGGTTTACTTCTGGTTAATTTACAATCAGGTTATAAACTGATTATTAACTCTTAATTGTAAATAATGCAAAACAAGTCACTACAAACTGCTAAATATAGTCCAAATATCAATCACAAACAGCACAAAATAAGAAATACACCGCGCAGGAGAATATAACGCAAGGGAAAGTACAACGCAATCTGTTGATTTTTGATAACCTGTCACACGTTACTTGGTAACCTATAACCAAGAGGAAGGTAATTTGTCCCATTGGAGCTCATATTTTACATATCTCCATGGGGTCACTTTTTTGCCGCAACCCTCTATCCCCTTTATATAAGATCCATGAGAATACCTTAACCTTTAATAAGTAAAAGTCTCCCAAAAAAAAAAAAAAAAAAAATTTTGGTTACAAAAACCAAATTAAAACCAAGCCATCAATATGCCCTAGTGTAGGGGATGGCGAGAGAAGAAAAAATAGCCCAAGATTGAGGGGGTTTGTTAAGGTTTTCGCTCTTCTTTTCGAGTGCCATGGGCGCTCATTTCCCGCTTCTAAAAACAATGGATTATGTTGAACAAACAACTTGTTACCTATCAATTCATTTTGAGTTGCAGCCACTTTACACATTACACCGCTGGTACTATATACCAGCAAAGTGAGTATGGTGTGTTCATTAGTAAGCCATGTAAATATGAGCATCATGCATGGGATCATACCCATTACCCTGTACCACCCTCAACAAATAGATATAAATCAGAGAACATTGGCAAGGTACTGAACACAAGGTCATGTACTAATATTTTACCTCCTCTCGAGGCAACTTCAAGCCTTATTAAAGAGAGCTTTTATCAAGAAATACACGAAGTACTTTTTTTCTTAAGAAAATTAATTTGTTTTATTCGATACCTTAGCTCACAGATGTGTTAAGTGGCAGTATTCTGATTTCTCAGAAAACGAACATCACTAATCACATCTGCGTATTCCAGTTCAGAAAAGGGACTGTATTTACTTCAGTCCACTTACCATATCTGTACATTTGATAATATAGGTCATAAAGTGTCAGATTATCACTTTACCCTCATTTTACAAAAAATGTCACTTAACACATCTGTATAATTGTGAAGTACCTGGGGGCACGGCAGCGCCCCCCGCCAAGTCGAGCACAACCGTGCCATCCTTTAATGGAACTAACTCATGGCACTTTGGACCCTTCTCTATTATTCTATTGAAGATACTTAAATGTATAAAAAAAAATAAAAAATAATAATGTTAAAATTAATTTTAATTTAAAGTTCATGACAAGCTGAACCAGAAATAAAAATTTCACACCTCTACCCATAGTAGATCATAAGATATATATGAGCCTAAAGTTTTGTTATTTTGTCACTCACTGACTCACTTACTCATCATAATTCTAAGCCACTTCTAACAATCCTAGAAACTTGGCATTTTGTATATAGGTAGAGTTTATTGTACAAATAAAGGAAAAATTAAAAAATCTGGTTCCTTGCCCCTTTCAAGGCTAATAGAAAAACCACCTATTCAAAATATTGTAAAAAGTGTAAACATTGTAAACAGCGCCTCTAGAGCTACCTAGTGGAAAACTTTAAAACTAAAAAATGATATGAGAATGTTCGTTGAGGTTGATTTGAGAGTGCTGTGATTAGGGAATCCAATCCCGGACCAAATTTTCGATCCCGGGATTTCGGGACTGTAAAAACGAATCCCGGGATTGGCCAAATTCCAACTAGACTTATAAAAAGCCTAAAAGCATGTAGTTATGATTTATTATTATTTATTTAAATATTATTATAACAAAATAAGCCATAGTTATTTAGCATTTTCTTTTGTTTTAACACGACAACCTCAATTACAAGTGCAATTTTCAAATCCCCTTGAGATTGCCATAACACATAATGTTAAATTGACCTCTATAACCCGACTATTTTATCCAAACAACCTCAATAACACAGATTTTTCCCAATTCAAAACATAACTCAGAACCTCTATAACAAGTTGTTTTGAGAAGTCAACCTCTATAACGCGACTCTATACAGGAATGAGGTACCTTGAACAAGTCTAGACTTGAAAACCCCGCCCATTAACCTCGATAACACGACAGATAGCCAAAATAACCTTGATAACACGACCCTCAAC
>KZ652402.1:139105-154327 GCA_001010745.2 Gerris buenoi | reverse complement strand
ATATATTGATTAATATCTCAGGGACCAACAACAGAATTGTACGCAAAACTAGTTTATTTTAAAAAAAAAAAATTAAATTTAAATTGTTATATTTTAAGGAAAATAATAAGCTTTTAATTCAAGTTAATGAACAATGAAGCAAAATAATTACAGTTATAATTAATGAATAAAATTAATATATAAAAGCGAAACAATCTGAAAAGTTTATAAAACAAAAGATGAAACCAACAAAATTAATTAATCATTTTTATTAGTTAAATATTCAATATCTAGAAACTTACACCAGAGTAGCTAAACACGATGATACTCGTACATAAAAGTACCCAATAATAATAATATAAAATACATTAATACAACAAAAAACTGTTAGACAAAAGAAGTACAAAAAATACATACTGTCGAAATTATTACATTAATAAGTTCATAAAATTTAAGAGTGCTAAAATATGTTCACTAAAATAAAGTTATATTGTAATAATAATTGTAATTTTAACTATTTAAATGTAGCTATAAAAGATAACTGTCTTTTTTNATCTCCTGGACTATAACATTTACTTATACAACATTCTAGCTTGATATTAGTCACACAATTTGTTGCGCGCTATCTCCTGGACTATATGTATTTAGACAAAGAAAATTCACATTTCAGTATGTAAAGTTGATAATATTACTTTTTTTGTTTGATTAACTATTAAGAGAAGACAATATTTACACAATAATGTAATTTGGGATGGTGATTCTTCAATTAAAAGAGTGCTTTGGCACGGCCCCCTGCCCATAGGTATGGGCGTCTATGGGCATAACTATCTTCATTATGCCCATGTTATCATTTTTATCAGAGCAACATGTTTAATACCTGAAAATGCCTCCATTATCGAAAGACGAAACGTCT
Organism: Gerris buenoi; assembly: GCA_001010745.2. NCBI lineage: Eukaryota > Metazoa > Arthropoda > Insecta > Hemiptera > Gerridae > Gerris > Gerris buenoi. Next base: position 153,435 of record KZ652402.1, on the reverse strand, counting down.
ATTTCCTTTGATACAATTATTTATATAAGACGAATAATTTATATACATATTGGGTTCTTTGTTGAAGCTTCTCGAAATCTCAGTTAAAACAACTCAATCACTTCTTGAGACTGTTACTCCCCATATAAGAAAACAGAAGGGAGTAACAATCTAAAGAAGGTGTACTGAGTGTTCTTCTTTATAAACTGTTACTCTCTTTATAAAAAACAGAAGTGTGATATTGGTTTGTCCCAAAGAACATGTTTTCTCCCTTCCTTTTGTCTTAGTAGTATGAGTATGTTAGTTATCTTATTAGTTTAGGAATGTGGAATGTATAAATAATTATAATCTAAATCAAATTATAATTATTATTAACAATGGGAGATAGACAGAGAAAAATAGATTCAAGCCCCGGGACTCGAACCACGGGCCTCTATATTATAGAGGAAATTATTCTTCAATGCAGCTTAATTGGTAAGAGCGCTANTAAGATTATTATTATCTAATATAATACCCACTAATATATATTAATTGTTCGAACTACTGTTAGTTACAAATAAAGTTGTGGTCTATACTCTGCAAATATTTATATGATTTTAGACAGTGTCATTTCAGAGATAAATGTATAAAAAAAAAAAAAAAATGAGTATGACAATTTTATTTGAAGTCTGTCAAATTAATAACAATTGCTACAACTTATATAGTCCAGACAAATGGTATTTTGGCGGGGAAAAAAATACAGTAGTCATAATTATTATTATTATTACTTTTAAGTTGTATATGTATAATACGTAAGGGCTAAGCCATGTACTATGTACAACTCATAATGAGTCAATGTTGGCAAAAGTACAAATAGAAGGTGCGGGCTGCTTATCTTTCTCAAATGATTCACAATGCTCGACAGAAGAAGAGCAAGGCAACTCATCTGCATGATCAAAGAGACAGATAAGCATGATCCTTAAGAATTATTAATGGTATTTTATAGCATGTCTGAAGAAATAAAAATACCTTGTGTCGTAGCTGCCATTGCTTCGGTCGATGGTTGATCAGGATCATCCACGTCGTCGTCGTCATTATTGACGCTTGTTCACGCAGATTTTTTCACAGGTTTCGCATAAATTAAAACAGCATAGAGCTGCTCTCTTACAGCCACGTGTCCTTTACAGTCCTTGCTATTTAAAGGAAATCAGTGCCAGAAGTTAGTCAGGTGTTGGAGATTCAAGTTGATGGTAGTTTGTCACGTAATAGGTTAGCTAGTCAAATATTATTCTAAATCAAAGAAAACATGATTTTTGGTCTACTAAGTTCGTACTCATGATCATAAAAATCACATTGTCCACCAAAAAGTGTTGGACAGTCGCTCTCCACCGGATTGTTTTTTTTCAAATGTCTATTGGCAAGCTATGTCCCGCAGACGAACTTAGCCGACCATATGTTCTTAAAAGGCACCGAAACATTTACTTATACAAAATTCTAGCTTGATATTCGTCACACAATTTGTTGCGCGCTATCTCCTGGACTATANCGCATGAGGTAGAGAAACAAATGGGCGCATGAGGTAGAGAAACAAATGGGCGCATGAGGTTGAAACTTATGGGACCAATTATGATCAACCATCCAAATTTAAATTTAAGATGAGCATTAATTAAGTAGATATTAAGATAAGTTATGTTGGTTCTCAAAAATCGTGTGACAGTGCGACGTGCGACTGACCGACAGACAAACAGACAGACAGACACGGAACCAAAAATAATATTCCCTGATGTCTGAAACAGATTTCTGTCTTGCAATGCTTGAAATCGGAGACCTTTAGACCGACGACATAGCTTCCATTACCTTCGATAAGCTAGGAAGCAATCATTGTTTTATGTAATCTAAATACATACATATTTTTTTTATTTTGTTTGTAGTTTTTAGATTTTGTAAAAATGAAGGTTTTCATTGCAAGCAAAGAACTGAAAATGACCTAGGAAGACGATTTTGTACAATTAAAATACATCTAGTGTAGAGAATTCTTTATTGAAGCGACTCCACTATAATTTCTGTACTTTTTACTCCATAATATTTGCTGAATAAATACACAGAACCTACAATAAAGGGGCAAAAATGTGTGGGTTTTTTTTAAAAAAATAGAAATATCTGTGGTCTTAATAAAACCGTGTAGCCTAAAATGCCGAATCGATTTCAATAAAATTCAGGATGAATATTCAGTAGGGTATCTGGAAATGCAAAGTCTTTAAAGTCAGACATTTCTCTGATGTCATAGCAAATATATATTTAGCGAGGATTTTACGAAATGAACTGATTGAATTATTTTCAATCTGTTATTTATATATTAGTTTTATATATTTCCTATGTTTAGTTAAAAAGTTTATGAATCTTAAATTAGGTAATATGATATTCTACTATGTATAATACCATTTTTTTTTAACAACTATAGAATCTTAATGCGTAGGCTTCCGCAGGTAGACTCGTAATCGACAGGTGAAATACGCGTCACCATGGGGTTGAAATCCAACGTTTCGCTTCCACTGCTGGGAGCATCTTCAGGGGTGTCGTGCATAGTGGTGTTTATACTTGAAGCAACATAACGAAGGAGCAAAAATGTGTGCGTCTTTCAAAGAAATAAAAATGAAGGAGTATGTCTTGTTGTTGCTTTAAGTGAACAGCACGATGCACCACACCCCTGAAGATGCTTCCAGCAGTGGAAGCGAAACGTCGGACTTCAACCCCTTCGTGACGCGGACTTCACCTGAAAACCAAGCTAGTTATAGAATCATTTATTCCAGTGTGCCCTAAAACTTGACGAGAGAAGCGCTGTCAAAAATAAATAAATTCTGGTGTAAAAACTTGACTGAATTAGCTGACAATCACGGATCGATATTTAGCATCAATAATAGAACTAGGTTGTATAAAGAAATGAGAAACCTTTTAAACGTATGACTTTAAAAGCCCATTTAGACGCTAAAGGCTCAAGTACACGGGGCGAGTTTACAAACTACAAGCCGGCTTTTTTTTACAAGCATCTCGTAAACTAGCCCAGTGTACTCGATGCACTCGTTCCTTTAGCAGCAATTTAAAAAAGCTCTGGAAAAAGTTGACTATGCCGGCGACTTTACACGCCACTCGCCAGCTATTCACCACACCAACAGGAAAATGTGGCAGCACCACATGGTTTCTACACGCTTTGGCTACTAAGCGAGTGGAAAATTTCGTTTGTCTCGACAATTAACGCACTCGCCGACTCGCTGGCTTGTAGCTTGTATACTCGCCCCGTGTACTTGAGCATTTTAACAAAAGAGCGGGTGAAGCAACGTTCCATATTCACTGTAAAACTCTATTACACGGAAAAGATTGTAAATATTATCAATTCAATTAGTGATAGACGGAGCTGGATCTTATGCGGGCAGTGGCGGCAATAAGGGCCCCGCAGATCCTACGGCGTGGGAAGGGGGGGGGGAACCTGGGGCCCCTGAAAGGGAAATAGAGGGGCCCCACTAAAAGTTTTCAGGGGCCCCCAAAACCTTTCCGCCGCTACTACTTATGGGCTACAGAGGACATGTTGATGCTGAACTATATACGGCATGGCATGGCAGAGAGGAAAGGAACTGGTTGTGTGTAATCTAAAACAACGAGAACACACTTTTCACTCGTAGCAGCGTTATGTTATTACGTTATGCGTTCTGAGTGAATTTAGATCTCGTCTTCTGGACAAGATCTGGGTAAGAGTTAAGGGTACTTCTTTAGGTTGTTACTCCCCTATGTGATTTTAGAATATAAATGACTTTAACTAAATAACTATTAAGACAAAGTGATGTTTACTCGTAATTGTACTTTGGGACAAGGGAATATCACACTTCTGTTTTTACAAGGGAAATAACAGTCTAAAGAAGAACATTCCATACATCTTCTTTAGATTGTTACTCCCTTCTGTTTTCTTTATAAGGAGAGTAACAATCTAAAGAAGTGTCAGAGTAAAATAGATAGCAAAGAGTATATAGAATGAGTGGTAAAAATCAGAACAGACCAGCAAGTTTCATCAGAAAATAGAAATAAATTGATATAGAAAGAATTTATTTTCAGTTAAAGAGAGAGGCTAAATTTAATAAAAGATGGAAAAATAACAAAATGAAACCAAACTAAATATTTTTCTCATTTAAATACTCTGCCAATTAGTGTNATATATATACATAGAGGTATCATTATTGATCGAATCATCACGTTATATTCAATAATATATACACAAGCAGCTCTTTTTAATACAGTACTGGAACATTATTTGACAGATATTGCTAATAGACAGATCACATTTATTAAGACAACAATAAGGTTTGTGATAACAGAACAATAATCTCATTGTTTTTATCTAGAGAAGAAACGATCTCCTTGCACGCATTGTGAAAGGTCTAAGAAGAAGTTATCATCTGTCTGTCTGTCCACGTTCTACGGACCGACCCTAGACGAGACAATCCTTCAACTGATAGCAGCGCTTCCCTGTGATATCGGAGTCAAACTTGGCCTTCAGCACAAAGATAATGAACAATCAGTCAGTTTTTCTTATTGGTTTAAATAATTGTTATCGTTATATATGAGGTATACAGCATGAGTCTGATAAGATAAATTCATCCGTCTGTCTACCCCAATAAATTCAATACAGGGTGTTGTCAAAACATGAGTAGGAAAATTAAGTGTGTGATTCCTTGGCAAATTCTAAGAAAAAAGCTCCTATAAAGTCGTGTTTACACAAAGATCTTTTATATAATCGAGTAGTGTCCCAACAACGACAACAACGACTCACCTCTAAATGATTTATAACGTTAAAAATTGATGTGCCATAAGCTAGGATCGAACCCGGGGCTACTGGGTGTAAGCCAGATACTAAACAATTTGCGCCATACCTATGTAACGAATACCGGAGCACAAAACTTCCTATTTAAATGTTTTAACTATAATTGCATAAAACTTACTATTTAAACCGTAAATATATATTTTAATTATAACTAATTATCACTCAGCTCTTTTTCTCAACCATATTCATTATTCTGCCCGTTACCGCGGGCCTAACGGCTAGTCTTATATAAAGGAGATGGAATGTTAAGAAGGGGTTTGAGGCAAAAAAGTGACCCCAGGAGAAAAAAATCATACTGCGCATGCTCCACGACCTTTTGACTGGGACAAATTACCTTCTTTGATAGTTTTAAGGTTTACTTCTGGTAAATTTTGAATCAGGTTATAACATGCAACATTGATGGTTGGTAACCTGCCACACGTTTCTTGGTAACCTATAACCAAGCGGGAGGTTATTTGTCCCATTGGAGCTCATATTTTACATATTATCTCCATGGGGTCACTTTTTTGCCGCAACCCTCTATCTGGTTTGTATAAGATCCTTGTGTTTACACGATCCAAATATACTTGGATCTACTGTGTAGTTCCTAAGTTTAGCTGAACCATGAACCGTCCAATGATAAACCAATATAATTGTAGGGAGAAGTGGTCTGCAAAATATTATTAGCGAATTAAAATTTAAACAATAAAACGTCTATGCACGTGTGTGGCCGGCTACACACGTGCAGTTATGTCTAATGTCCTAGCTTGATAACACACATATGCCACCATCCTAATCCTCATGCACAACACCTATCTTACTGTCCTCTCAGTATTTCCCAAGCAATCCACCAGGGCGTTCGAAGTAGAGGTGGCCTGTGGCCTACCGATCTCTTATCTTAAAATATATCTTTATCACACTTCTATTATGTTACCAAATTATAATTACCTTTTGCAATAAATTATTATTATCTATTTCTAAACTTTTATAATATTATTTCACTTTATCATTATTACTTTTGTATTATAATTATTTTAATACTAAATAAAATAGACTGCCAAATAGTGTGGCATATAGCTTTCCTCATATCACGTGCTTTATTGATTTTATACTTTTCCATGGCTTTACATTGTCTAATTTTTCTCCGGGTTGTTTTAAAAAGTCAAAATTGTTTTGATTTTTTTACATAAATAAAAGTATCAATTAAGAAAAAGTTAACGAGCACAGACGGTTGAAATTAATCTGATGCAACATGCTTTCAACAAACCATCTAAATTTTATAAAAATCAAATGANTATCAATTCAATTAGTGATAGACGGAGCTGGATCTTATGCGGGCAGTGGCGGCAATAAGGGCCCCGCAGATCCTACGGCGTGGGAAGGGGGGGGGGAATCTGGGGCCCCTGAAAGGGAAATAGAGGGGCCCCACTAAAAGTTTTCAGGGGCCCCCAAAACCTTTCCGCCGCTACTACTTATGGGCTACAGAGGACATGTTGATGCTGAACTATATACGGCATGGCATGGCAGAGAGGAAAGGAACTGGTTGTGTGTAATCTAAAACAACGAGAACACACTTTTCACTCGTAGCAGCGTTATGTTATTACGTTATGCGTTCTGAGTGAATTTAGATCTCGTCTTCTGGACAAGATCTGGGTAAGAGTTAAGGGTACTTCTTTAGGTTGTTACTCCCCTATGTGATTTTAGAATATAAATGACTTTAACTAAATAACTATTAAGACAAAGTGATGTTTACTCGTAATTGTACTTTGGGACAAGGGAATATCACACTTCTGTTTTTACAAGGGAAATAACAGTCTAAAGAAGAACATTCCATGCATCTTCTTTAGATTGTTACTCCCTTCTGTTTTCTTTATAAGGAGAGTAACAATCTAAAGAAGTGTCAGAGTAAAATAGATAGCAAAGAGTATATAGAATGAGTGGTAAAAATCAGAACAGACCAGCAAGTTTCATCAGAAATACAGAAATAAATTGATATAGAAAGAATTTATTTTCAGTTAAAGAGAGAGGCTAAATTTAATAAAAGATGGAAAAATAACAAAATGAAACCAAACTAAATATTTTTCTCATTTAAATACTCTGCCAATTAGTGTGGCACATAGCTTCCTCGTCTTCTATTTAGTATACTTTAATGATTTTATAATATGAAAACCTATAATTGTTAAATTTATTTAATTTTTCCCCGTTTTTTAAAACTCAAAATAATTTTTATTTTTTATTTATGCATTAAAGTATCAATTTAGCAAAATATAAAGAGTGAAGACGGTTAAAATCAATCTGGGCCCATCTGCAGGCCTACTTTCGACAAACCATCCACATTTCATAACAATCAAATAAGTGATTTTTGGTGTTATACATTTTTGCTGAGTAAATTTTGAGTGAATAAAAACTGGCTGCATCTTTGGCAGATAATAAAGCAGCTGCAAATCCATTCCACGTTTCTTGGCATGGTTTTATTAGAAACAGACGTCTTAAGAATTGAAATTATTACACCAGTAGGGTTTCAAGAAAAAAATTATCAATGTACCTTAATAAAGTAATCCATCTAGTAAACTTACCATTCTAACATAATGCTTATAAAATCTAAAATCTCTAATAACATTAACAACTTAAAAAAAAAAAAAAAAAAAAAAAAAAACAACAACTATTAAATCATATTAATTCCTTGGTTAAAACATACTTACAAGTAAAATAGTTATTTTAGCATTCTTTTTTTCACATTTTTTTTGCAGTGATTTATTAATGATGTTTTAAAATGATAATTTTTATTGGCTGTTAGCCAATTCAAGTACTTAGTACAAATAATGAAGGACACAAAAACATTAAGAGTTGGTGTTTTTCCAGCTTTATTGGATAATTCAATTAAAATTTAAATTGTCATTTATTCTTTTTCCTCTTTCTTCTCCTATTGTGTCTCCAAGGTATATATATTTTTTTTATTAAAATAAAATCTTACCTATTAATGTAACTTGGTAATATTTCGTCTTTCATTTTTTTTTGTGTTAGTTTTTTACATTATATAAAAAGAAACCAAAAAATAATTCAAAAATATATAATTAAATACAGTATTTAGTTAAATTTTATATTGCTTCACGAGCGATTGAAGTGGTTTTCAACTAAACTAACCTTGCTTTATAACATATCCAAAATCAGACAAAATTCAATCATGGGAAAGCACCTAAAAATCAAATTCAAAATGGCGTCTGGCGTCTGTTTATATTAAGGGTAATGAAAGCCCAGCCATCCAATAAATGTTAGTTTATATAATTCAAACAATGTAGAAGAATAAATTTTGAGTTTGGTTATAAGTTTAAATTCATTTATTTTTCTTGTAGTTATAGGCTAGGCAAAACATACATTAAATAAATTATTAGTTAAAATTGTTTCGTTTGATTTCCAAACACTGATCTGGTAGTATACAAGAAAGCTATTTTTGCCTAATGCCCAATAAATTGTTAAAAAAAGTGGTATATATTCATTCCTTAAAAATCACAATTTACCTTTTTTTTGTTCTTTTTACGATTGCAACAGAACTGTTTTGTCTACAGGCTTCATTTTGTGCTTGCAAAAAAGCCAATTAAATTTACTACAACTTCTTTTCGTATGACTTTTCTCGTAGGGAATTTTTAGGCCGATATTCGGTCCGAAACGAGAGCAATACTTAAAATTTCATTATTTAGAAAATTATAGTAATTTTTAAAGTATCATATGTCGGTAAATTTTAGACATACAGAGTTGTCAATGGTCTTTAAAGGAAGCCAATTATATTTACTTCAACTTCATTCCCTATGACTTTTCTCGTAGGTTAACAGTTATACGCCGATATTCGCCCCGAAACGAGAACGAAACGAAAATCGATTTTTGGGGGAAAAAATTCCAATTTTCGAAGTGCCATATCTCGGAACCTATTGGTCTTATAGTGGTCCGGTTTAGCTTGCTGGAAATTTACTGTACTTTTAAAATTTTCATAACAACTAATACCGAACAACCCATAGTGTACGAGCTATATGGCAAAAACTGAAATAAGTCCGATTTTTTTCAGTTTTTCACGTATTACGCAGCTAGCACAGGTTTTTCGAAGCTGCAAACTTAGGACCACACAAACCTAACTGGTCCGAACAACATATAAAAAAATCAAACCTATATCACGCTTTGCGAATTTCGATATTTTTTATGCATATTTGACTAGCCTATAACTATAAGAAAAGTAAATTAATTTAAACTTATAACCACACTAAAAATTTATGTTTCTACGTTGTTTGAATCATATAAAATATCATTTATTGGATGGCTGGGATTGAAATTAATCTGGGGCTGTCTACGAGCTATTTTCGACAAACCATCCAAATATAAAAAAAATCAGATGGGCACTTTTGAAGATATATAGGAGCGTAAGTATATGTATGTTTAGGCGCATGTGGAGGAGAATCAAAAGAGCGCAGAAGATTTAAACTTATATGGGACCAAAATTAAGCTAAGTATGACCAGCCATCCAAATTTCGCACTTTTAGTTTTTTAAGATTCGTTGGTTCGCAAAAATTCAGTGCAGACCGACATACAGACACGGAACCAAAAATGTTTCCTGATGTCTGAAACGGATTTCTGACTTAAAATTTTTGAAATCGTAGACATAAAATATTTTCATTCTTCATAACGTCACATAGTTTCCTTAGAAGCAAAATAATAAATAAATTATAGGGGACAATAGGTTAAAAATGAATAAAATTCCATTTTTTTAATACACAAAAAATAATTTAACGAGAAATTTGAGTTTATTTGTTGAGAATTTATGTAAATTTTTAACTAGTGTGATCTTTATCCAAAAAGAAAAAAAAAAAATAAAATGTAAAGTAATATATATCAACTTTTTTTTATTATTGAGCTGACCTAAAAGGTCAGAGATGGTTTAGACTGCAAAAAAATGTTTTACTTATAAGCATTTAATTAAAGGTCCTTAGAACCGCTAATGGTTTTGAATTAATGCTCTGCCACTAATTGAGATGTAGTTAAACAAGTTTCAATATTTAAATATATATATATATATATATTATAAATACATTGGAGGTTTATATCATTTGTAGTGGCCATGAAATTGTCATACTTGTTTTAGAGACATAAAATGTTTTACGACATTAACCTATCAGGCTTGTCTCTTTTTTAATATTTTATATAAAAAAGTCTATAAACAGTAATATTATATTATTGGAGAACTATTTGCTTTATAAATTCCCTGTTATAGGAACATTTTTTAACAAGAATGTTTTTACATCCTAGTTTATGAGTAGGACAAATATTATGTAATAAAATGTAAGTAAAAATATTTTTTAAATCTGTGGTAGTTGATGGTAGCAAGTTAAAAATGGCAGCGTTTTATTTTCGTGGCTTTGCCAAAAGTCTCAAAACAAGTTTTTTTTCTTAATTTATTCAATTAACATTGAACCACCAAGAAGATTTTTAAAAGGGGGAAGGCTGTGTCAAAGACCTATTACAAGGTTTTCAAAGTAAATTTGCCGTTTTAGGCTGTAGGTAATAAAGGTATCGTAATTCTCAGTTAGAGTCAAGTGCTTATATTTTTAGACTTAATATTTTATAAATTGCTTTTAAGCAGTTTTCTGGTACAAAAAAAGGATTTGTCAAAGACCTATTAAAAGGTTTTAAAAAAAAAAAAATAAAAAAAATCGACGTTCCGCTACCACTACTGGAAGCATCTTCAGGTGAATGCTGCATTGTGATTTTCACTTGAAGCAACAACAAGTAGAGGTGGGCATAATCGATTAAAATAATCGTTTAATCGATTATGCAACAGTAATCGAATGATCGTAATCGTTTAATTATTATTTATTATTTATTTATTAATTCTATTATTATTCTAAATCGTTCTCATAATCGAATGCTCGGCTCCGAGTCCGATCACTCGGAATCGAAATTCGACTTATCTCTCGTTATTCGAAATCGTTCTCATAACCGATCGCTCGGCTCCGGGTCCGATCACTCGGAATCGAAATGTCGACGCTCGTATTTCGAATCATTTCATAATCGGATGCCTAGNAAGTTAACGAGCACAGACGGTTGAAATTAATCTGATGCAACATGCTTTCAACAAACCATCTAAATTTTATAAAAATCAAATGACTTTTAAAGATATAGGAGTAAATAAATGTAAGTTTGTGTGTTGCATGTTGTAAAGAATCAAATGGGCGCAGAAATTTAAAACTTATGGCAACTACATGGGACTAACAATGGGCTAATTATGAGCTATTAACCGATATCAAATCGGACGAGTAGTTTTTTTTAGATATGTTGGTTCGCAAAAATTGAGCGACAGACAGCCTGATGCAGACACGGAACGAAAAAAGTTTCCCTGATGTCTGAAACGAATTTCTGTCTTGGAATATTTGAAATTAGAGACATAAAATATTTTCGTTCTTCAGAACGATCATGTAGCTTCCGTTGCCTTCGGTAAGTTTGAAAGCAAAAAAGTAAAAAAAATAAATAAATAAATGAAAAAGAAAATTGACACGGAGTACGGATTATAATGTTTTTCAACATGCATTCCAAATTTAATGGAAATTGGCCCATCAGTTTAGGTTCCATGCCTATGTACAAATTACAGACAAATAGCTGGCCATACACGGACGGTCTTTCATTTCGAAAACGGCGTCTTTTCGAATCATTTTTAAAAGCTCGTGTGTTAGTGGACTGTATCACACGCCATGACAATACGGGAAATTATTTGATAAACGATTCGCGAAAAATATCCTTCTGATTATCATCTGCGTTAGTGAACGTTAACACAAGAGAGGAAAACGGGAAGGGATTGGACCCACGCCTCGTGGGCAAACAACGCGCGACGCCAAGTGACCGATAAATTAAGGCTTTCTCCCATACACCAACGTTTTTTTCCTTTCAAATGATAACGCGCCATGTAATCACTTGAGAAATCCTTTTGTCGAAAAATTTGTTCCCATTTTCCCTTGCCTTTCTTTCCTTTCCCGTATCCTTTCACGTATCCTCTCCCGTTTCCCCATGACACGATTTACTAAGGGAAAAACTTAAGGGGTAAATTTATCTCCTCGCTTTCCTTTCCCGTTCTTTCCTTTCCTCTTTCCTCTCCCGTTTGCACATGCCCGATTTTCGGAATGAAAGAGCGTCCGTCTATGGCCAGCTATTGTGTCTTAAAAAAACACCTTTTAAGACTCAGGGGACATAAAAACGTGCAAATTCCATCTTACAAATCAACCTTCGAGTCATCACAAACTATTCTCTTTCTATATAATATATATAGTATATATACTCCTAATATGAGAAAGTAAAACATATTAATAATGTTAATTATTAATCAAATTTCCTCGCTTATTATTCCAGAAATTAGATTTGAACGAATGGTTGGAGAAATCTTGCAGAGAACTTGCTCTGAGAGTTAACGAAGAGAAGCGAGATGACAGCAGCACCAGAGCTATCAAAACCTTATCTCACGAGAGTAAAGTTACCAGTGGAAGCTGTAATAGACAGAAAAATACAAAGCAAGTCAGACTCTCAAGAGCATGTTAATGTTAGTTACAGGAGTCTCGCTAATCCAGACCTCGCTAGTCCGGACATCCGGTTTATTTAGACGAACCTTCATAATTTTCTTAAACTGTGCAATCAATAAACTTCCAAAGTTTTGAATTTATAATAAGATGGTATGATTTTTATCCTAAATCAGTTTGTATGTTTAAAAAGTGGGTCCTTAGTCAACTTTTAACATTGATTTTAATATTTTTACATAGCTAAGCGGTACTTCTTTAGAATCAAGTTTAAGTTCACCTTATTAAAGAATTTAATCATATTGGTTACTACCTGGTGTAGTGATGTAATTAAGTACCTAGTATATCGATAACCAAAACAACGTCTTCACACAGAATGATTTAAAATGGTGTGGTTATTGAACTAATCCTCTTTTATGATTAGTCACTATCATACATTAAGTATAAAAATAAATATAATCGAATAGAGAAAAATACAGTCGAGTATTAAGTAAAGTACAGACGACTATTGAGAAAAGTACAGTCGACTATTGAGAAAAGTTCAGTCGACTATTGAGTAAAGTACAGTCGACTATTGAGTAAAGTACAGTCGACTATTGAGAAAAGTACAGTCGACTATTGAGAAAAGTTCAGTCGACTATTGAGTAAAGTACAGTTGACTATTGAGAAAAGTACAGTCGACTATTGAGAAAAGTNGTTTCATTTTTTGATTGATAAAAATGCATTTTTTTTTTTATTGTACAATATTGAGTCCGTCTGGATTAATTAAATGTCAGAACTAGAGAACGTCTTGATTAGCGAAACTCTACTGTACTTTCCCGGGGATTCCTTGAATCGGATTAATCCTTTGTCAGGATGATGCGATCGGGAAGATGCAACCCAGTGTTGATGTTCCTTTGTCAGTAAAGTGGTGTTTGAAGTCGGGAAGTGACTGCGGTGCCTCTTTCTTTATTGAAGGCTTCCAGTAGTGGAAGCGAAACGTCGGACTTCAAACTCTTCGTGACGCGGATTTCACCGGAAAACTAACATATGTATTATGAGTAAACCTGAGAATCCTACGAACCAATTTAATTTTATATTAATTTGACGATACTTCTTTAGATTGTCCTCCATGATTTTTAGAATATAAATAACTTTGACTAAATAACTATTAAGACAATGGAATGTTTAGTTTAATGAACTTTAGGACAAAGGAATATCACTCTTCTGTTTTTATAAGGGGAGTAACAGCCTAAAAGAAGAAATTCCCATACCATCTTTAGATTTTACTCCCCCCTTTCCTTTTTTTTATAAGGGGAGTAACAATCTAAAGAATACCAATTGGTCAGGAATATTAGCATTTTTCAAAGATTAAACATTAAAATAATAAAGATTTAAAAAAAGGAGAAGCAGAAAAATGGTGGTCAAATTATAGGTTTCTTATTGCCATTAATATTTGTAACGTTGTGTATAAATAATTCTCTTGGGCTATTGCTTTATTTATGTATATTTTTTCCATAAAATAAATGTTTTTCTCTATTTCATTTAAACTGCAATAAAAAACGAGGAGGATCTACGAACTCTCTAATTATAGGATATAAGTTGTATTAAATAATTATATGCAAAAAGTAAGGAAATACAGGAGAGCTAACAACTTAAATTTTAATTAAAATGCTTTTAAAAATCAAGGTAAATGAATTAAACTGGGTTTTAATAACAACTCTACAATTGTCTAAGCTACATCCTCTGACCAAGACCAAGGTCGTAATGCAATTTACCATTGGCATTAGTTTTTTAACATAAAAGGAAATATTAGTAAATATAAATTGGCCAAGTCTATTAGTAGAAAATAAATTGGCTAAATATGTCCGTAGACTATTTTACAAATAGGCAGAGTTCATTAACATGGAAAATATGCCCAGGCTTATAAAGATGGCCGCCATTTAAATGTGTGTATCAGCTGTGAAGTTTGAACCATTCATTATAATTATGTGAAACGC
>KZ652402.1:125350-138758 GCA_001010745.2 Gerris buenoi | reverse complement strand
CACGTGTCTGTGTGTTTGTGTATTTGTCTCCCCATTTTTCTTTACTTCGACCCTCTCGTATACTAAATAATCGATTTTGAAATCATTCGATTATTTTCATAATCGATTATAAATAATCGATTGATTGAAAAATATTGATTCTGCCCATCTCTAACAACAAGATATACAGACGAATAGTTACAAGAGCGGAGTATTTATACTGACTGGGTTTTGCAACGTAGATTATACGGTAGTCTCGCTCTCGCTGATCCGGATTTTTAAAATGTCAGTAAAACTAGTTTTAGCTGGTCAAAACTATTAAAATCTATGTTTTTATCATAAAAATAACTGATTAGTTTCAATGTAGATACACTTTCTAAATATAATAAAAATATCATTTTAAAAAACTGGTCTTATTTTCAACTTTTGGTAGTTTTTTTTTTTTTTGGTTTCTGTATTCTTCCCCTTAGTTATTTTAACGAGTATAAATGCAAACTTTGAGAAGATTTGAAAAACGGGAAGTGGTCCAAAAGTGGGGTAATAGGTGTGCGATGAAACTTACAAAGCAAAGTAATATAAGAACAGTAAAAAATTATTTAGGATTAAAAAAAAAAAACATTACTTTGCCGGGTCTCGAACCACTGACCTCCCCATATTTCCAGTACAGGTGCTCTAGCCAATTAAGCTACACTGAAGAATAATTTCCTCTGTCAATAACGATACATAAATACCTAGTCCCGAACTGAGCTTTCAAATTTCTCTACTAGTCTAGAAGTCAACATTAACGACAATAGAACTAGACCGAGAAAAAACGTTTACAATGGAGGGGTTCGTGGTTCGAGTCCCAGCGCTAAAGTCTATATTTCTCAGTCTGTCTCCTCTTGTAAATAGTAATTATTATTTGATTTAAATTAAAATTTAAATGTTCCGTAGTATGAATACTACCAAAAACTTTAAAATTGAATTTCTAATTGATTGTACTAGGTACAGGTACTAATTGGGTACTTTATAATTTACAAGCGTTATTTCTCGGTCTAGTTCTATTGTCGTTAGTGTTGACATCTAGATTTGTAGAAAAATTTGAAAGCTTAATCCAGGCTAGGTATCGTTATCGAAAGAGGAAATTATTCTTCAAAAAATATTATTATNTTAGTATTCTGAAGTGTCAAGCCCAATCCGTTTGTAAGATAATGCATTTTTATTGTCTAAACGCAGTGTTAGTATTCTGAAGTGTCAAGCCCAATCCGTTTGTAAGATAATGCATTTTTATTGTCTAAACGCAGTGTTAGTATTCTGAAGTGTCAAGCCCAATCCGTTTGTAAGATAATGCATTTTTATTGTCTAAACGCAGTGTTAGTATTCTGAAGTGTCAAGCCCAATCCGTTTGTAAGATAATGCATTTTTATTGTCTAAACGCAGTGTTAGTATTCTGAAGTGTCAAGCCCAATCCGTTTGTAAGATAATGCATTTTTATTGTCTAAACGCAGTGTTAGTATTCTGAAGTGTCAAGCCCAATCCGTTTGTAAGATAATGCATTTTTATTGTCTAAACGCAGTGTTAGTATTCTGAAGTGTCAAGCCCAATCCGTTTGTAAGATAATGCATTTTTATTGTCTAAACGCAGTGTTAGTATTCTGAAGTGTCAAGCCCAATCCGTTTGTAAGATAATGCATTTTTATTGTCTAAACGCAGTGTTAGTATTCTGAAGTGTCAAGCCCAATCCGTTTGTAAGATAATGCATTTTTATTGTCTAAACGCAGTGTTAGTATTCTGAAGTGTCAAGCCCAATCCGTTTGTAAGATAATGCATTTTTATTGTCTAAACGCAGTGTTAGTATTCTGAAGTGTCAAGCCCAATCCGTTTGTAAGATAATGCATTTTTATTGTCTAAACGCAGTGTTAGTATTCTGAAGTGTCAAGCCCAATCCGTTTGTAAGATAATGCATTTTTATTGTCTAAACGCAGTGTTAGTATTCTGAAGTGTCAAGCCCAATCCGTTTGTAAGATAATGCATTTTTATTGTCTAAACGCAGTGTTAGTATTCTGAAGTGTCAAGCCCAATCCGTTTGTAAGATAATGCATTTTTATTGTCTAAACGCAGTGTTAGTATTCTGAAGTGTCAAGCCCAATCCGTTTGTAAGATAATGCATTTTTATTGTCTAAACGCAGTGTTAGTATTCTGAAGTGTCAAGCCCAATCCGTTTGTAAGATAATGCATTTTTATTGTCTAAACGCAGTGTTAGTATTCTGAAGTGTCAAGCCCAATCCGTTTGTAAGATAATGCATTTTTATTGTCTAAACGCAGTGTTAGTATTCTGAAGTGTCAAGCCCAATCCGTTTGTAAGATAATGCATTTTTATTGTCTAAACGCAGTGTTAGTATTCTGAAGTGTCAAGCCCAATCCGTTTGTAAGATAATGCATTTTTATTGTCTAAACGCAGTGTTAGTATTCTGAAGTGTCAAGCCCAATCCGTTTGTAAGATAATGCATTTTTATTGTCTAAACGCAGTGTTAGTATTCTGAAGTGTCAAGCCCAATCCGTTTGTAAGATAATGCATTTTTATTGTCTAAACGCAGTGTTAGTATTCTGAAGTGTCAAGCCCAATCCGTTTGTAAGATAATGCATTTTTATTGTCTAAACGCAGTGTTAGTATTCTGAAGTGTCAAGCCCAATCCGTTTGTAAGATAATGCATTTTTATTGTCTAAACGCAGTGTTAGTATTCTGAAGTGTCAAGCCCAATCCGTTTGTAAGATAATGCATTTTTATTGTCTAAACGCAGTGTTAGTATTCTGAAGTGTCAAGCCCAATCCGTTTGTAAGATAATGCATTTTTATTGTCTAAACGCAGTGTTAGTATTCTGAAGTGTCAAGCCCAATCCGTTTGTAAGATAATGCATTTTTATTGTCTAAACGCAGTGTTAGTATTCTGAAGTGTCAAGCCCAATCCGTTTGTAAGATAATGCATTTTTATTGTCTAAACGCAGTGTTAGTATTCTGAAGTGTCAAGCCCAATCCGTTTGTAAGATAATGCATTTTTATTGTCTAAACGCAGTGTTAGTATTCTGAAGTGTCAAGCCCAATCCGTTTGTAAGATAATGCATTTTTATTGTCTAAACGCAGTGTTAGTATTCTGAAGTGTCAAGCCCAATCCGTTTGTAAGATAATGCATTTTTATTGTCTAAACGCAGTGTTAGTATTCTGAAGTGTCAAGCCCAATCCGTTTGTAAGATAATGCATTTTTATTGTCTAAACGCAGTGTTAGTATTCTGAAGTGTCAAGCCCAATCCGTTTGTAAGATAATGCATTTTTATTGTCTAAACGCAGTGTTAGTATTCTGAAGTGTCAAGCCCAATCCGTTTGTAAGATAATGCATTTTTATTGTCTAAACGCAGTGTTAGTATTCTGAAGTGTCAAGCCCAATCCGTTTGTAAGATAATGCATTTTTATTGTCTAAACGCAGTGTTAGTATTCTGAAGTGTCAAGCCCAATCCGTTTGTAAGATAATGCATTTTTATTGTCTAAACGCAGTGTTAGTATTCTGAAGTGTCAAGCCCAATCCGTTTGTAAGATAATGCATTTTTATTGTCTAAACGCAGTGTTAGTATTCTGAAGTGTCAAGCCCAATCCGTTTGTAAGATAATGCATTTTTATTGTCTAAACGCAGTGTTAGTATTCTGAAGTGTCAAGCCCAATCCGTTTGTAAGATAATGCATTTTTATTGTCTAAACGCAGTGTTAGTATTCTGAAGTGTCAAGCCCAATCCGTTTGTAAGATAATGCATTTTTATTGTCTAAACGCAGTGTTAGTATTCTGAAGTGTCAAGCCCAATCCGTTTGTAAGATAATGCATTTTTATTGTCTAAACGCAGTGTTAGTATTCTGAAGTGTCAAGCCCAATCCGTTTGTAAGATAATGCATTTTTATTGTCTAAACGCAGTGTTAGTATTCTGAAGTGTCAAGCCCAATCCGTTTGTAAGATAATGCATTTTTATTGTCTAAACGCAGTGTTAGTATTCTGAAGTGTCAAGCCCAATCCGTTTGTAAGATAATGCATTTTTATTGTCTAAACGCAGTGTTAGTATTCTGAAGTGTCAAGCCCAATCCGTTTGTAAGATAATGCATTTTTATTGTCTAAACGCAGTGTTAGTATTCTGAAGTGTCAAGCCCAATCCGTTTGTAAGATAATGCATTTTTATTGTCTAAACGCAGTGTTAGTATTCTGAAGTGTCAAGCCCAATCCGTTTGTAAGATAATGCATTTTTATTGTCTAAACGCAGTGTTAGTATTCTGAAGTGTCAAGCCCAATCCGTTTGTAAGATAATGCATTTTTATTGTCTAAACGCAGTGTTAGTATTCTGAAGTGTCAAGCCCAATCCGTTTGTAAGATAATGCATTTTTATTGTCTAAACGCAGTGTTAGTATTCTGAAGTGTCAAGCCCAATCCGTTTGTAAGATAATGCATTTTTATTGTCTAAACGCAGTGTTAGTATTCTGAAGTGTCAAGCCCAATCCGTTTGTAAGATAATGCATTTTTATTGTCTAAACGCAGTGTTAGTATTCTGAAGTGTCAAGCCCAATCCGTTTGTAAGATAATGCATTTTTATTGTCTAAACGCAGTGTTAGTATTCTGAAGTGTCAAGCCCAATCCGTTTGTAAGATAATGCATTTTTATTGTCTAAACGCAGTGTTAGTATTCTGAAGTGTCAAGCCCAATCCGTTTGTAAGATAATGCATTTTTATTGTCTAAACGCAGTGTTAGTATTCTGAAGTGTCAAGCCCAATCCGTTTGTAAGATAATGCATTTTTATTGTCTAAACGCAGTGTTAGTATTCTGAAGTGTCAAGCCCAATCCGTTTGTAAGATAATGCATTTTTATTGTCTAAACGCAGTGTTAGTATTCTGAAGTGTCAAGCCCAATCCGTTTGTAAGATAATGCATTTTTATTGTCTAAACGCAGTGTTAGTATTCT
This sequence comes from Gerris buenoi, assembly GCA_001010745.2. NCBI lineage: Eukaryota > Metazoa > Arthropoda > Insecta > Hemiptera > Gerridae > Gerris > Gerris buenoi. Next base: position 133,812 of record KZ652402.1, on the reverse strand, counting down.
GAAGTGTCAAGCCCAATCCGTTTGTAAGATAATGCATTTTTATTGTCTAAACGCAGTGTTAGTATTCTGAAGTGTCAAGCCCAATCCGTTTGTAAGATAATGCATTTTTATTGTCTAAACGCAGTGTTAGTATTCTGAAGTGTCAAGCCCAATCCGTTTGTAAGATAATGCATTTTTATTGTCTAAACGCAGTGTTAGTATTCTGAAGTGTCAAGCCCAATCCGTTTGTAAGATAATGCATTTTTATTGTCTAAACGCAGTGTTAGTATTCTGAAGTGTCAAGCCCAATCCGTTTGTAAGATAATGCATTTTTATTGTCTAAACGCAGTGTTAGTATTCTGAAGTGTCAAGCCCAATCCGTTTGTAGGATAATGCATTTTTATTGTCTAAACGCAGTGTTAGTATTCTGAAGTGTCAAGCCCAATCCGTTTGTAAGATAATGCATTTTTATGATTTTAGGAGGAAACAATATGTGTATGAGAAATTCCTTAAAAAACTTTTCTTTTTTTGAAAAGGAATAGCTATGATTTTTTATATAGATGTTTTCTTTGATTTGTTTAAAAAAAATAGAGGAGGGGGAGGGGGGCAACAAACGAAATTTTCAAGGACACATGGGACAAATATTAATAAGTACGAAAACGAAACCAAATATACATTTGTACTCAAAGCGTTCACCTCTTTCATTTAACACTCACGTGAAATAAATTGTTTCGATTTTTTACATCGATAAAAGTATAAATTTAGCAAAATTTATACAACGCAGACTGCTGAAATTTATCTGGGGCTATTTGAGGGTTCCTTTTGATATACTATAAAAGTTTCATAAAAATCACATGAGTACGTTTAAAGCTATAGCTGTGAATAAATGTTTGTTTGGTGCGCATGTGGAAGAGAAATATATGAGCTCAGTAGGTTGAACCTTATATGAAACCATCAATGGGCTAATTATGACCTAAACATCTAAATTTCACAAAAATATATATTCTTCTTTTTTAAGATATTTTGGTTTACAAGAATTGAAAGACAGACAGACACAGAATCAAAAATATTTTACATAACATTTTTTCGTTCATCGGAACGATCGCATAGCTTTCGTTACCCTCGGTAAGCTAAGAAGCAATATAATACAGCGACTATCTTACTTAAAAGTAAGATTAAAAGTAGCTACAGTCTGTGCCAAACCAGAGTTGGTGTGTTGACAGCGCGGGAAATNTCGAAAAACCTGTGCTAGCTGCGTAATATGTGAAAAACTGGAAAACATTCGGACTTTTTTCAGTTCTTTCCATATAACTCGTACACTATGCGTTTTTCGATGTAAGTCGTTATTACTATTTTTAAAGTTCAGCCAATTTGCAGCATGATTTTATGCTTTTTTTTATTCGTTGAATACCCAAAAATTATTATATAAATGGTTTAGGTACATTTCTTAAAAGTTACAATTTTCCGTATTTATTATTTTTACGATTTCAACAGAACTGTTTTGTCTACAGGCTTCATTTTGTGCCTGCGTAAAAGCCAATTAAATTTACTACAACTTCATTTTTGTTACAACTTTTCTCTTAGGGGAGAGTCTTTATGCCGATATTTGTCCCAAACGAGAGCAATACTTAAATTTTCTATTTTTGGAAAACACTGCCAATATTGGAAGTATCATAACTCGGTAACCATTAGAGTGTGTACAGAGTTGTCGCTGGACGTAAAAAGAAGCCAATTATATTTACTGCAACTTNTACAAAGCTACAGTTTTAGTCCGATCTCGATGAAAATTTGCACATTAGACCTTCAAAGCAAGGGGAATGTCATTGCATACATGGATCGAAATTTAAATTTTTGTTACACAGGGGTACAAGTAAAATAAAAGGGGTTGGAATAATGAATACTCTTTATGGTGCATTTCGTTGAAATGCTCTTTAAGAGTACAGTAATTGTTGTTATATACAATTATGTCATATTTTCATTTAGGAGGGGAGGGGAGGGGGGAATTTGGGATTTTTGGAAATAATCTTATGAAAGAGGAGGAGGTATAGAAATAAGTTGGAGGAATAGAATCTTGATATTCTTGCATGGTGAAATAATTTAAATGTTTCTTGATGGTAGTTTATAAAGTTATCAAATTGAAATAACACTCCGTAGCGAAGCACGGGTATCAAGCTAGTAATAAAATAAAATAGCACTGATAAAACACATTTGTATATTGTTTGTTATGATCCAGCGCAGATTAGCCAACGTAACAACACACAATTTTTTTTTATCTAATTGACGTCACTCTTCCCCAGCGTATTAATTGCAAGAGTATTTAATGCAATATNCTTTCTTAATGGGTGTCTATGAAATGAACAGAATATATTCTTGAAATTTCAAGTCTCTCGTTTAAGCAGGTTTGCTGTACTTTTATTCTATGTCAATCAGGACTTTGCACTTATTAGAGATTTGACAAATTGATAATAACAATAGATTGCAATAATAATTTATTACAAGATATATTTTAAAGGAGTAGAACTCTAGGCCACTGCCTTTTCATACGTCATGGATACTTACCTAGAATCATTTATCATTAAGTAAAAAAAAAGTGCACTTAAAAAAAAGTTTGGAGTCCGAAGTCAATAACGTTGAGTCTAAAGTACGGAACAGAGTTCAATGGTTTTAGAAACAGGTGCAGACAGAGTACAGTAAAATAATATGAAGTTATCATAATGTAATCACAATCTACATTATAGTTTTTGAAGTCAAATCAATAATAATCCCCCATTATAAAACAATCAGTTTGTTCTTGAATGCTACTCAGTTTAACAATGCTTTTATACATATATATAAAGTATGTGGCAAAAAAATACCACTTGATTTCATTCAGTGACAGGCAATATTAAAATTAAATATATAAAAGAAAAAATACCACTTGATTTCATGCAGTGACNTTTTTTTTTTTTTGTTTTTTTTTTTTTTTTTTTTTTTTTTTTTTTTTTTTTGTAGTTGCTATTGTATTTTTAATCTTTAAGGACTAGTTACTAGTAAGGGAGAAAAATGATAATACATATATTACAAAGCAAAAACATATCACATTGCTAAAGCAGATTAAAAAAAGGGAAAAATACTGTGTTATCAATAAATGTAACACAGATAATAAATATCAGAGTCCTTGAAATAAAAGTAATCTTCTTTCCTATTCCTCAGACAATAAGGATATTGTGATAATGCTTACTGCTTACTTTTTTATCAACGATACATTTATTGTGATTGTTATTTAGCATATCAGGGTGATTGGATTTGTTCAATTCGTTTCTCTATGTGGTTATCACTTGACTTAAAATAATAGAATTCTTTATCAATTTTTTGATAATTATTATCAATAGTTTCTTTTCTTATTCATAGAAGTTTAATTTTTCCTTATCAGAGATCCCCTTACTGAATTTTAAAAATATAAAAATATGCATATTAAAAAAAAGCAATACCTTTTTCTCATTAGAAATAATAAAGTTATTTTAAAACATTCTGCCTTTAAATGTTTATAGAAAAGAATTCCAGACTTATTATAATAAGTAAAAGCTTTTATATAGAAAAATCCTATATATATGTTAATTAATTAATTTTCTAAATACAGAGTACTTCGATTATAACTATTTTTAAAAAATTGTTTACTTATAGAAAAATTCTATTTATGTATTATTTTTTAAATATAAAGTACTTCGAATTATAATTAAATATTTCTTTTAATTTTGTGTACAAGACTTCGGTATATATTTTTAGTTTATTTCAAGTACCTATATTTATAGCTGTGAAGCTTACAAAATAAATAAAGTTAAACTAATTAATTACACAGAAATTAAATATCGTGGGATGTATTAAATGATTGTTTAAATTCTGAAGATATACATTATAGTATTAAAATTAAGAATCCAAGAAGACATTTAATCAGTATTTAATGAATTTTTAAACTTATAAATATATAACGAGTTGTCCCAAAGATATATTGTATTGAGCCAATGTTAAAATAAGGGAAAAATAAAATAATACATAGAATATTAATATAATTATTACTGCATTAGTACAAGTATATAAACAAATGTAAAAAAGTCAATATGAACAAACAATTTAAAAAAAAAAAATCAGTTACTACCTAAGTTAAATAAGTTTTTTGACGTAACCAAAATCATTCAGTTCACTTTTTTTACTCACTTTCAAATCCATTATACTTTCAAAATTTGATAATGTAACAATAGAGACACTAAATTAAAACTAATTTACTGCTCTAGATATAGGATGTAAAGATTTAAGACTCTGTAACAGGGCCGCTTCTAGGATCTGAGGGCCCATAGGCTGGACTTGTGGTGCGGGCCCCCAACATAGTTTCAACTTTTGGCTTCTAGCCCCCTTCCATTTATAAAACATTTTATAATAACTCATTCTTTTCAAATTATCAGCTGCTAAACATCTTTGTCCTGTTACATTTAAAAAAAATCGGGTACGGGGGCCCATCGGTTTTGTCCACAGCAACAACCGTCACAAAATCGACCGATGACGATAACTTGAGTAAATAACGACCGAAAATAGCATTCAATCCGCCATTATTAAAAGAATAGGCCGTTGATCTTAAACTTTAACTATACCATTCAAAAGCTTATGAAAAGAATAAGTTTTTCCTGAATTCACCACATTTCTAACATCCCTCAATTAAGAGTAGAAAGCTCTGGAATTTCATGGTAGAATTTTAAATTATCAATATCTTTAAATGTGACAGGACTTAAACAATTTTTGGCAGCTAATAATTTGAAAATCAATGAGTGTGTCTGAAAGGTTTTTTTTATATGCTCTTTAAAATTTTTCCTTAGCCCAATTTCCCTATCTCATGTAGTTTTTGAGATATTATGCATTTTTTGGAAATTTTCGTGAAACACTAAAAAAAGAAATAAATCGATATCTCGATTTATACTTATTGAGAAATGGGCATATGCTTACTCCAAATTTTGTTGCATTTGCCATTAGAATCCACCAGTTTCGTCGTGACATTTTATCGCAGGCCACCCTATATATACAATATACATACGGGTTTAAAAGAAAAAATATAGTAAAAAAAAAGTAATTATAATAAGAAACCGCAATTGGACAAAACTAGGTTTTTGAATGACCTAGAATCCTCGTTCATGTATATTATACATTTAATTGAAGCGAGCGAAATGAGCTTCTATATATGTTGAAACCAAAATTTTCTTTGTCTGTCTGTGTGTGTATTTCTGAAATGCTCCCTTTGTCAGACAATTTCTTTTTTTTTCTTTCTTGTGGTGCGGGCCCCCTTGTGGCGCGGGCCCCTAGGCTGCAGCCTATGTGGCCTATGCTTAAAAGCGGCCCTGCTCTGTAATAGTTGATAAGAAAATATGACATTTGGTTCAATTCAATGTTTCGTCTAAATTGACATTTTTTAAAAATTCACTCTCGGGTCATTTCAATGTTTTCTTAATCCCTCATCCTTATAACCCTTCAACCACCCAGATTAGGAAGATTAGATTGGCTCGATTCAATACTGCCCTTCATTTCTTTAAGAGCAGTAATTTCTTTACTAATAATTTATACTCTTTGAATTTTAATAATCATGAATTCCACAACATTTGTTAACAAGAAATTTATTTCTTAAGCCGGCCATAGACATTTTATACGTACCAAAAAGATAAACCTGCACATTAAAACCCAAAAAGGTAAGCCTACTCGGTAACCATTAGAGTGTGTACAGAGTTGTCGCTGGACGTAAAAAGAAGCCAATTATATTTACTGCAACTTTATTCCTTATGAATTTCCTCGTAGGTTAACAGTTTTAGAGTGAGAGAGAGCAATACTTAAAATTTCAAAAATTACATATAATACTGGGCTAAGTATTTTATGAACTCGTAAATGAGGATGTTTGTCTGAGTTGTCTCGGACCGTTTTTTTTTTTTTTTTTTTTTTTTTTTTTTTTTTTTTGTAGTTGTANAATAAAATAAAATAGCACTGATAAAACACATTTGTATATTGTTTGTTATGATCCAGCGCAGATTAGCCAACGTAACAACACACAATTTTTTTTTATCTAATTGACGTCACTCTTCCCCAGCGTATTAATTGCAAGAGTATTTAATGCAATATACAACAAACATCAAGTCGGAGCTAAATATATAAATACGGAGAGAATTTTAATGACCCTGAAACGTTTTTTCTTCAGGATAACTTACTGAGTTTGGAACAACACAAAAACGTGTCTACAAACCTTACAAACCAGTTATTAAAATTAAAAAAACATTTAAAGTTGTATCATGTTTTTATCTAAAATTTATAAAAATGGCAACCACTTTGATTTGGGGGGACGAATATTTGAATAACAATCATTTAAAAAACTAAAAACAACTTGTTTTAATTCCTACCAACTAATTTTATACTCAGGATCATGAAAATCACATTGTCCATCAAAATGGGGGAACATGGCCTTTCTCCGCCGGTGTTGTTAGTAAGACACTTTTTTCACGCTATCCCCTGGACTAAAAGTCTTTCAATTTTTAAGTTTTTGGCAGTATTCATACTACAGAAAGTTATAATTTTAATTCAAATCAAATTATTATTATTATTAAAATGCGAGCAAGCTACAGGTTGCCTGTACAGGAATAGTCTAAATTTTAAGCCAACCTTGACCACACACGTTGCCTGTTATCGTTATACACCTGACAAATAAACCTGAACCGACATTGGTGCGGAACGTGTGCTATCAAAACTAAGCAGTGATGTCATCATTTGATAGCGTAAGCTCTCCGATTTACCTGTCGTTACATTGGTAAGCCACAACGTGTTGGGCCAACCTTAAGAGAGAATCTCAACCAACTCTTTGCTCTGAATCTCTGATCTCTGAAAATCACAAAGATAGTGTGTAAGATAGGGTAAGATAGATCATTTACGTGTCTAGGTTAATATATCTGTAATACGTCGCGTCAGAGAGGTTACGTAAAGTGACGAAGGTTGCTGTGACGTCAGGCGTCCTAAATAATTTTTNTAAGGGTGTCTTTTAGCGAATTTTCAAAGAAAATTAAGCTATTGCAATGGCTTCGAAATGTTTGTAATGAGAATTTTTGAAAATTTTCTCCATGAAAATCTGTTTCAGACCGTTCTGAATCGATTCCTACTATTTCACACTTTTTTTTTATGTATGTATGTATGTATGTGTCACTCCAGACGATATATCCTCTTAGGATGCACTTGAAAATTACAAAAAAAATTTAAAATGTCAATAATATCAAAAGAAAGTATGAGTTTGTTGGCCAGAATTCATTTAGGGGTCTAATTTTTACAATTTAGGGTCAAAAATAGCATAAAAACGTGTTTTATTTTATTTTTTTATTTTACCCTCCTCTTATATAAAAATATGATAAAAGTGTACATGAAAACAATTACTGTATACTTAAAGAGCTTTCCAACGACATGCATCTAGAAGGGTAAATACTATTTTGACTTTTGTACCCCGTACTNGACATTTTAAAATTTGTTTGAAATTTTTAAGTGCATCCTAAGGGAAGATATCGTCTGGAGTGACACATATATACATATATACATATATACATATTATATACATACATACATAAAAAAAGTGTAAAATTTTAGGAATCGATTTAGAATGGTCTTAAACGGATTTCCATGAAAAAAATTTTCAAAAATTCGCTAAAAGAAAACCAATTTATAGTATACCTTAATAGTAAACCAATTTAACCACATTTAAGTAAATTTAAATACGTCGACACCAGTGAGTTAATTTGTTTATTTTTTGATTTAGCTATGCATATTTTGATTAGTGTAATAAATATCTATAATATTCTTTTCTCTGCAGGGTGACCCTCGTTAAAATTTCATAAAGAAATTGGCAGATTCTATGGATGAAATGCAACAAAAAATATCGAGTAAGCATAATATGCCCATATCTCAATAGTCTCGAGATATCGATTTATTTATTATGTGAAAATTTTCAATGGACCTAGAACAGCTTTGCTTTTGAGATATTCGCAAAAAACACTCTTTTTGGACGTTTAGCGTTACTTATTTAATTCTGAAATACTATGCTTTTTACCGTAATACTCCTTGAAGGAAACTTTATAAAGAATATAATTTTTCGTTGAATGACACCTCTTGTCAGCGCTACACGACAACTCCCTGATTTTCAGCGAAATTTCCCGTTTCGTCCCTGCCACTTTATTAGTCAATCCACTAAGGTAAACACCATCAACGCTCAATTTTTAAAGTATATTTTTTAGAGTGTAGAGAACTGAAATTGGTGTAATTCCAATCTCTACAAGATTTGCTTCAAGGAGTATTACGGTAAAAAAGCATGGCAGTAGAGAGTTGTAAGGATAAACGTCAAAAACCCTTATGCCGAGGGTGACGAGTCCATCTGTCCGTCGCTCTTTGGTTCATAGGGCCCGAACCGTTTGAGCGAAAGTGCTGAAATTTGACACACAACT
>KZ652402.1:102725-114952 GCA_001010745.2 Gerris buenoi | reverse complement strand
CGAGTTATAAGACGTTTATGTTCACCTCGAAAGGGAAAAAAATACGTTATACTGAGGGGACCGAAATACATTGGTTTTATACCAATTATCGGGATTTTTTCAAGGGACTGGCAATAATATACGATTTATCGGGATATATGATATAACGGGATATGAAATACCGGGATTCTACTGTATATTAAAGCAACATTTTTTTGGTTTAACCAACGAAACCCTCAAAAGAAAATGCTACAGTTGACAGTGAGTTCAAAATGTGTTAAAACCTGGAAATCTCCTACTATCTTAAAATAGAAGTTTTGAGCTACTACAACATTTTTCCTGTTAAATTCTCTTTCAACTGTACACTGTACATTTACACAATAAAGCTCTTAAAAAGAAAAACATTTTACAATATAAGATAACAGATATCACAAAAAAGGATGTCGGATAAAAATGCGGAAAAGTATAACGCAAGATTACACCACTTAAGATTGTTTAAAATCTGCAGGTGTTAAAATAGAAAGATTGGAAAACTTTATTGTAAGCAGATAAATGCAGTGCGTGTCAAGGTCTGGCATTGCATTACTTCTACCCAGGAAGTCATAAGAACACTGACTCTAGATCTCTGACTAGTTCATTGTCAGACTCCAGTGAGTCATTCTGAATTATGAGTCTAGAGTCTAGTAGCAATACCTTAACAAACACACGATAATAACCTTGCCACACGATAATCTTTAGCAATAAAAAGCCTTCAGTTGGACCGAGTTTGTTCACAACTCAACTATAAATGCGTTCACTTTTATAGCTTTTAGTTAAAAAGAAACAGATTAAACTATGTAGTACGTATAGTTGTAATAAAAAACTAGTTCAATCTATTCAACACAGGATTTGTTCAAATGTATTCAACTAATATTTTTTATTGCAACATTTTTTTTTTTTATTAAAACTTTTTTGTATTACTTCTTTCCTCATAAAAAATATCGTAAAAAAAAAATTATTTAAATTTTAATTAATTTTATGGCATTATAATATGATAAAGTGTATTTTTATGTTAAGGATCCAATTTAGGGTAGTAAGAAAGCGACTACAACTCTCTGATTACGGCAACGTTTCGGGCCAAGCCGGACATTTTCAAGCCTAAAATCAATCATATATATTTGTTGTTAACTACAATATAAGTGTCGAAAAAACTGAAGAAAACAAACAGTATTGACTAGATGTTACTCATAAATACCTTCCGGTTTACACTTGAGTCAGTGAAGTCATTTTAGTACAATAAGTTAAACTGTAGAGTTCTTGTATACATATACTAAGTTCACACATCGTTTTGAAAGCGTTTCGGATCCAATTCGTTTTAAAAACGATCCGCGTTCATACAACAAAAAATGCAGGTGATCGAAATATTTGTTTTCGATATTTCATAACGGTGACGTCCCGAGTAAAACCTTCTTTCTTGTTTCCTAATAAGTCCGCGTATTTTTACATTTTTATTTACAAGTTATTAAAAGTTTTTACAGGTTCTTTCACTGAGAAAAAAAGAGGTCATTTTTGGGTTGCCGCAGCCCAAAAATGTCGGGACGACCAGAGGGAAAAATGGCCGGGACGACCAGAGGTTCGTTGCGGTAACAAGTCGAGTTTAGTAAACTGTTAACAATAAACCTTTAGTAGCTGTAATTGTAATTTGTATCGTAGCGGTAACCAAGAAAGTTTGTAACTGTTATTAAATGAATGAAAATCTGTATTCGCTGCAACAATGTTTTTAGTTACCGTCAACAGTCTGTCCAGTCACAGCAATTATTTTTATAGTTACTGCGACTANCTGTTATTAAATGAAAGAAAATCTGTATTCGCTGCAACAATGTTTTTAGTTACCGTCAACAGTCTGTCCAGTCACAGCAATTATTTTTATAGTTACTGCGACTACAAGTTTTTTTTGTCAGAACATATAAAATAGTTGCTGTAACTACAACATTTGTTACCGCTGCTGTGTAATTAATGACCCAAACCATACATATTTTACGCTACAACTATAACAAATAGTTGCGGTGCCTGTTTAACAGTTGCTTTACATCCACATACAGGGCATTTACCTCCAAAATTTGTTCCCGCTGCTTTATAATATAATGACTCCAACAATTAAAGTGTTTCCCTCAATTACGTATGTAGTCACACCAAACATAATGTTTGTTTACCTCGACAAAAATTATATTCCCCTCTACTACTCTATTGGTTCCTGCATAGTTGCAGGAACCAATGGAGTAATAAGGGGAACTATCCATGATGGGACCTATAGTATTACGCCCTCTCCAATGGCAAAATATAGTATTGCTACAGTTGAGGGTTTTAGGTCAATCAATTTATTAAGAGCAAAATAATCTTTAAAAAAAANGTCGCTTTCTTACTACCCTAAATTGGATCCTCAGCATAAAAATAAAGATAATTAAGGGTACCCTACAGCCAATTTACATGATACATTTTATTAAAATCTGAGTTAAATAAAACTTACATCAATTACCTATTGAATATTGTTTAAATTATTTTCTATTGAAAATATTCTGTCATTTAGTGTTGAATATACTTCCTCGCGTTTTATCGCAAGAGAAAGGAAGACCTTAAAAAATCAATTGACGACACAAAATAAACAAGTTTTGACACATAAATGAGGCAGTAAGATGTTATACAAAATCACAGGGAAGAACTTGCATCCGCATGTGCGTTTTAGGGTTTTTTATAGATTATTAATCATAGATATACGTTATTATATATTATGAAATAACATTATCTTATTTCCCCATCCTGTTCTAAATGAAAATAAAAATAAAATAAATAAAAAAAAATNAAAATGGTGTGTCAATTAGTGTGGCACATAGATTCCTCGCGTTCTATTTTGTATACTTCAATGATTTTATGCTCTTAAAAACAAGAACCGGGGACCAAGCGCCCATGGCGCCTATGGCGAAAGGGAAAGCAAAAACCAAACAACTCCCCTAGATCTTGGGTTAATTTTTCTTCCCTCACCGCCCCCTACACGGGGGCGAAGGCATATATCGAAGGCAGGTTTAGATTCGGTTTTGGCGAGGTAATTTGTACAGAGATCAGAGATTTGTCCTTTTTTACTTCCATGAAAATGGAAGTATGGTGAAACCCTCCAAAACGTGATTCCGAGATCTCAATGAAGGAGGGGTCTTAAGAACCCAGGGGTATCATAGATATCCGTTTCATATACATGTATGTCTGTGCGTACGTATGTATGTACGTTCGTTCGTACGTTCGTTTGGAACTTTAAACTTCTATAATATCGCTTCAAGACATCGTATTGAGATGCGGTTTGCGGCATTTTATAGAAATTTTGTCGGCAAAACTGATGGCGCAAACCACATCATCGTAGCACGACGCGACGTTTCGGAGCTACAGTCACTTAAGCACGAAATCGGCTGTCGACGATAACTGCAGTAGGCTTTATTTGATTTCAATTTCCTTTGAGGTGTATATGTGTCATATTTAGTAGATTGTACCTATACTTTTTGAGCACAATTGGACAAGCGGTTTGGGAGATATTGGCATTTTAGTGTTGTTTTTTTAAGGGTTTTTTCAGAACCAAATTGCGGGTAAACTGTAAGTCGTATCGAAAAGCGGATATCACCAGCAGTACTGATTTTAAAAGATCTACAAATTTGGTCTTATGACTTTTTGTCGTCGGACCATCCCTTCTACCTTAAATAGAGACATGTGTTTTTTTATTGTGTTTACTATCATTATTATTTTCGTTGCAAAACTATTATCATCAATATTAGTTCTCTCTTGCTCACGTATTGACACGCCAAAATTTCATGGAAGTCATGTGTGAGATTTCCACACCGGTACTTATATATTGAAGATTCTTTTCAAATTTTAATTTTCCCCCCNACCTACACACACCCCTGGTTGAAAACAATAATTTGCTAATGAAATTCACAATCCCTTATCCTATCTTTTTTCCAATTTAGGCAAAGTCTAGTGTCTTAATTCAATTCAACGTAAGCCGAAATTGTCTCGGGCTTCATTTAATATAACGTGCTTAACACCCAGGCTGAGCCGTCAATCGGGCCTAATATTGAATGCATCTCAATTAATTTTGACGCATTATTGCAATCGACAAATCTGGGCACGCCAGCAATAAGAAAGATTCATTGCACACCTAATCCTAATTCAATTCATTGCACTTAATTCTATAGCCAATCCGGGCCTAGCTTTCAATTGGGGCAGTCTAGTTAACATATCCTAATTTTTAGTGCAATCACTGCGGCATCTCTCTGTAAGAGTGTAACTCAATTCAGACTAGACTTTGACTCAACCACCCATCTATGCTTTTTATNTGTTGGTCCCCTGGTCTAATGGACACAACCCCTCGGCGAAAGTTGGCTTCAGTCTCTTATCAGTAATTGCTTGTTGTTTTGATTCTATGCTCCTTCTATATATAGTATTATTCTATGGTTGAAACTTTTATGGGACCAACAATATCCTAATTATGGACTTACTACTGCAAATGTCATTAAAATCAGACGAGAAGTTTTGATATGTTGACACACAGACAGATAATCATGGGACCAAAAGATTCCCCTGATGTCTGAAACGGATTTCTGTCTTGGAATTTTTGAAATCTAAGACATACAAAGTTTCGTTCTCAGGACGATCACATAGCTTCCGTTACCTTCGGTAAACTCAGAAACAAAAAAACAAAAAAAAACTACAATTTTATGCAGTCTGCATTTCTTTAATAATCATGTTCCGCTATGATGATAAAGAAAAGGAAAGAAATGAAAATGAGACTGAGGTTTAAGGAAAGTAATTTATTATAATGATTTATAAATCAGCCAACCATGTCTTCACTGGAGAAATTAAAATGATAAAAAGCGACAGTTTCCTTATTAAACAACATTTATCATGTTCACCCAGCCGAAAACAAACCCGCGTGGGAATATTATATTTATATAATATATTATTTATATTTATAAGAATATATACTTCTATAACCGAAACAAGAGAACTAAAATAGAGAAAATATTAAGGAACTGAAAATATGGAATTTGCTGTTTGTTTTAACAGATTTAATGAAACATATATTGGATGGAGGATGGAGGGATTAGATACTTGACACTTCATCTTGATTATATCAGGGTGAATTATGTGTCCTCTCTTCAGGAATTCAGAAAATCAGATGGATTAGTGTTTGTAAAGCTCATCAAGTCAATATGTGAAAGAATGAAAATAATAATCATGTAAAGCTCATCAATATGTCAAAGAATGAAAATAATAATCATGTAAAGCTCATCAATATGTGAAAGAATGAAAATAATAATCATGTAAAGCTCATCAATATGTGAAAGAATGAAAATAATAATCATGTAAAGCTCATCAATATGTGAAAGAATGAAAATAATAATCATGTAAAGCTCATCAATATGTGAAAGAATGAAAATAATAATCATGTAAAGCTCATCAATATGTGAAAGAATGAAAATAATAATCATGTAAAGCTCATCAATATGTGAAAGAATGAAAATAATAATCATGTAAAGCTCATCAATATGTGAAAGAATGAAAATAATAATCATGTAAAGCTCATCAATATGTGAAAGAATGAAAATAATAATCATGTAAAGCTCATCAATATGTGAAAGAATGAAAATAATAATCATGTAAAGCTCATCAATATGTGAAAGAATGAAAATAATAATCATGTAAAGCTCATCAATATGTGAAAGAATGAAAATAATAATCATGTAAAGCTCATCAATATGTGAAAGAATGAAAATAATAATCATGTAAAGCTCATCAATATGTGAAAGAATGAAAATAATAATCATGTAAAGCTCATCAATATGTGAAAGAATGAAAATAATAATCATGTAAAGCTCATCAATATGTGAAAGAATGAAAATAATAATCATGTAAAGCTCATCAATATGTGAAAGAATGAAAATAATAATCATGTAAAGCTCATCAATATGTGAAAGAATGAAAATAATAATCATGTAAAGCTCATCAATATGTGAAAGAATGAAAATAATAATCATGTAAAGCTCATCAATATGTGAAAGAATGAAAATAATAATCATGTAAAGCTCATCAATATGTGAAAGAATGAAAATAATAATCATGTAAAGCTCATCAATATGTGAAAGAATGAAAATAATAATCATGTAAAGCTCATCAATATGTGAAAGAATGAAAATAATAATCATGTAAAGCTCATCAATATGTGAAAGAATGAAAATAATAATCATGTAAAGCTCATCAATATGTGAAAGAATGAAAATAATAATCATGTAAAGCTCATCAATATGTGAAAGAATGAAAATAATAATCATGTAAAGCTCATCAATATGTGAAAGAATGAAAATAATAATCATGTAAAGCTCATCAATATGTGAAAGAATGAAAATAATAATCATGTAAAGCTCATCAATATGTGAAAGAATGAAAATAATAATCATGTAAAGCTCATCAATATGTGAAAGAATGAAAATAATAATCATGTAAAGCTCATCAATATGTGAAAGAATGAAAATAATAATCATGTAAAGCTCATCAATATGTGAAAGAATGAAAATAATAATCATGTAAAGCTCATCAATATGTGAAAGAATGAAAATAATAATCATGTAAAGCTCATCAATATGTGAAAGAATGAAAATAATAATCATGTAAAGCTCATCAATATGTGAAAGAATGAAAATAATAATCATGTAAAGCTCATCAATATGTGAAAGAATGAAAATAATAATCATGTAAAGCTCATCAATATGTGAAAGAATGAAAATAATAATCATGTAAAGCTCATCAATATGTGAAAGAATGAAAATAATAATCATGTAAAGCTCATCAATATGTGAAAGAATGAAAATAATAATCATGTAAAGCTCATCAATATGTGAAAGAATGAAAATAATAATCATGTAAAGCTCATCAATATGTGAAAGAATGAAAATAATAATCATGTAAAGCTCATCAATATGTGAAAGAATGAAAATAATAATCATGTAAAGCTCATCAATATGTGAAAGAATGAAAATAATAATCATGTAAAGCTCATCAATATGTGAAAGAATGAAAATAATAATCATGTAAAGCTCATCAATATGTGAAAGAATGAAAATAATAATCATGTAAAGCTCATCAATATGTGAAAGAATGAAAATAATAATCATGTAAAGCTCATCAATATGTGAAAGAATGAAAATAATAATCATGTAAAGCTCATCAATATGTGAAAGAATGAAAATAATAATCATGTAAAGCTCATCAATATGTGAAAGAATGAAAATAATAATCATGTAAAGCTCATCAATATGTGAAAGAATGAAAATAATAATCATGTAAAGCTCATCAATATGTGAAAGAATGAAAATAATAATCATGTAAAGCTCATCAATATGTGAAAGAATGAAAATAATAATCATGTAAAGCTCATCAATATGTGAAAGAATGAAAATAATAATCATGTAAAGCTCATCAATATGTGAAAGAATGAAAATAATAATCATGTAAAGCTCATCAATATGTGAAAGAATGAAAATAATAATCATGTAAAGCTCATCAATATGTGAAAGAATGAAAATAATAATCATGTNCTTAGTATGACTAGTACTGTTGGTAAGCTTATTATATTTATTTAATTTATTGATACAAATAAAGAAAACAAGAAGATTGAATGGATCTATTAAATGTTGTGCGAGATAATATTGTTACTGTACTTATTAATACTGTATTTGTAAAACTTGTAATAATACTGTCTTATTTTTTCTAATCTCGATCTAAATATTAGATATAAATCACATATCAAAGCTTTAATAATTTTTGTAACATAGAAATTTCTTGATTGTATTAAATTTATACGTTTATAACAAAGTAAAAATTGGTCTGAGACAACTCAGAAAAACTCTTACATCCAAGTTCATAAATTTGGAGCTAAAATTGATTTCTTGATTTGGCCTCAGAGTATGATTATTTTGAACATGTACGCCAAATTTCTTCAAAATCAGCTCGGTACAGACAGACATTTTTTAAAAACCACTTTTTTGGACTCACGCGACCTAAAAACGTGAAAATCCATCAAAATATCAATTTTGAATTATTGAGCCATCACAATACTTTCTCTTTATACGAGAAAGTAATACACTTATAATCAAATTTACTGGAACAACTATTATTCTTTATATTTATAAATAAGAAATAAGGTTTAGAATTAGATGTAAGAATGGTTTAAGAAAAGGTCGTTGAATCACAAGACATTTAGACTGTCCGGTACCTCCAGCCGGGGGTACTAACGATGACTATATGCTTTCCATCCTACCAGATGAAGGCGAGATTGATTATAAGACTGATGCTAGTGATGTATGAAAGGAAAGGTAGACTCCAAGGACACTGTCCCTCAGTGTCCTAAAGTATATTGAACCGAGTTGTAAGTTTTTTTGTAGCACGTAGCATTGCTGTGGTAACCAAACGAACAAATCTTTTGAAATATACAACTATAGAAGTATATCAACGTCGTCTAGAGGTAACAGCACCTTGCTATCTCTATCCCAATAATAATGCAGTTCCTATTAATATGTGGTTAATATGTAATTAGAGGTGAAATTTGTTAAAAACACTACTAAACAAAGCTTACTAGTTTTATTATTTATTCTGTAATTTATTATAAATTCATAAAATAAAATCTTAAATCAACTTTAAGATTGTTTAGGGTATGATTCAATAGGGTTGTAACCACCTTAAGCGTTGTAACAACTATTATTGTAGTTTTAGACTTTATAGTTATAAACATATTATTTATGTGCAATGTAATACCGTGATTTTGCTTACTGCAATATGGTATAAAATTTGCCACCAAGAGATGTGCCACGCAAGTATTACATTGCAGATGTGTTTTGCCAGCCAAGCAGGAATGGCGGTGTGAGAGCACGCTCGTCTCTGATAAGCCCTATATCTTATCTTCTTGATCCGGTATAGGTCCAGAGTTGGGTGGGCATCGTCGGGCCCCTGATGAGTCGGACATGGCGTATGCCGAGCCAACATCTTATTGACGTAATGTCTGGAGTTGGAACAGTTCCTCTGTGTCACGCTTGCTTGGCCCATTCCTTAGGTGTCTCTCATTAACACAAATTGTATAAACATATTTATGTTATACCTGAGAATGTTGGTTAAAGAATCCCTCATAAGAGTTCGATTTCAGCTTATAAGCGTTGTCAGTACTATAGATTTTTTTTTCATTGCAGCTATATTCGGAGGTCAGGAGTGTCTCAGGCAGACAGACAAGGGTAGGAATATTTAAGGGTCCACGTTTTTTCCTATGGACCATTTAAATGGCAAATAATTTTAGTGAAATCCAATTTTGTTTAACCTAAAAACATCAGCTTCGACTAAAAAATTAAGAAAGATTGTTCATTTTAACGATCCAAGTATACTTGGTCCAAGTCACTTTAATCAAACCAACTTGCTCCAAGTGTTAGTGTAGCTTTAAAGTAATGTTCACACGATCAAGTATACTTGCTCCAAGTGTTAGTGTAGCTTTAAAGTAATGTTCACACGATCAAGTATACTTGCTCCAAGTGTTAGTGTAGCTTTAAAGTAATGTTCACACGATCAAGTATACTTGCTCCAAGTGTTAGTGTAGCTTTAAAGTAATGTTCACACGATCAAGTATACTTGCTCCAAGTGTTAGTGTAGCTTTAAAGTAATGTTCACACGATCAAGTATACTTGCTCCAAGTGTTAGTGTAGCTTTAAAGTAATGTTCACACGATCAAGTATACTTGCTCCAAGTGTTAGTGTAGCTTTAAAGTAATGTTCACACGATCAAGTATACTTGCTCCAAGTGTTAGTGTAGCTTTAAAGTAATGTTCACACGATCAAGTATACTTGCTCCAAGTGTTAGTGTAGCTTTAAAGTAATGTTCACACGATCAAGTATACTTGCTCCAAGTGTTAGTGTAGCTTTAAAGTAATGTTCACACGATCAAGTATACTTGCTCCAAGTGTTAGTGTAGCTTTAAAGTAATGTTCACACGATCAAGTATACTTGCTCCAAGTGTTAGTGTAGCTTTAAAGTAATGTTCACACGATCAAGTATACTTGCTCCAAGTGTTAGTGTAGCTTTAAAGTAATGTTCACACGATCAAGTATACTTGNTCAAAAATGGAATTTTTATATTAATTATTTTTTATTAAAAACTGTATTTTTATTTACATTCCCATTTTACCCTATTATCAGAAAAGTGAAATTTCATTTTCTTAAATTTCTGAAAAAAGAAAAACGTTTATCAGGTTGTAGACTTTAAACCCAAATATATTTATGAAAGAAAAACTTCACTGCGAGCAATATAAAGTGAATATTACGGAAAATATGGCTCTCTAAAGACAAGGTTTCCCATATTACCACCTTTTCCTCTACTTATTAAGGTTTAAAACCGTGTTGATGTATCACCCTTTAGTAAACATATCCCAGCTCAACCTCACATCTGTCATATTTTGACAGCTCGTTCTCATAATTTGTCAGGTGGGCGCCAATTTTGTTTTCATCAAAGTCTTCTTTGATGGAACCCATCCAAGTCAACTTTGATGTCCAAGTTGACTTTGACACACTGTTTACACGATCCAAGTAGCGTCAATGTCTTAGAATAATACTATATATAGAAGGAGCATAGAATCGAAATCCTAAGCAATTACTGATAAGAGGCTGAAGCCAACTTTTGCCGAGAGGTTGTGTCCCTTAGACCAGGGGNATACTTGCTCCAAGTGTTAGTGTAGCTTTAAAGTAATGTTCACACGATCAAGTATACTTGCTCCAAGTGTTAGTGTAGCTTTAAAGTAATGTTCACACGATCAAGTATACTTGCTCCAAGTGTTAGTGTAGCTTTAAGTAATGTTCACACGATCAAGTATACTTGGTCCAAGTAGTGGAACTTTGATACACTATAAAGTAGAGGTTAAGATAGATTGTGTGAAATGTTTTTCCCTCTTGAACTTTCCAGTTAAATTGTAGAGGAGAAGGTGGTAATATGGGAACGGGTGGTAAAATGGGAATTGATATATTTCTTGAACACATGCTGATATCTAGTCATAAAGCCATGAATTAACTTATTGCATCATAAAGTTTTTGTTATTCGAGGTTCAGCTTCATTCTACTAGTGACAGCGAAGTTATCAACGTGCTCTCGTTTCTGAAATCCACAAAAAAATTTTAAGGGAAAGTTTTTTAATTATTTTCATACACTTATTGTTATAATAAAATAACTGTCGCAGTAGGGAATTAAAACTAATGCTTTTCTCTTTCATATTATACTTGTTGTTTGTTTTTTCTATTAAGTTAGATGTCGTTTTTCAAGTGAATATTTCAAATATGGCGATTGGTTGTAATATGGGAATACACTTCAGCATGAAGATCCTCCGGATGAAAAAGTGGAATGCATTTTCTGTGCCGAAAGATTTTTGTCTAGACCAGGAGTGGATTCAGTGTATGATGTGCCAGTGTGGCTCATCTAGCTTGTTCAAATGTCGAAAAAGATGTTTACACTTTCGACTTCTGATGAATTTTTAATTTCTCATCTATTATTTCTACGTTTTAATTCATTTTAGTTTTTTAACTTAATATTTTAACTGTTTTAACTCTTAAATATTAAACGTTTTAAATTATTTTGGTTTTCACTTATATTACTTTGCTTTGTAAGTTTCATCGCACACATATTACCCCAATTTTGAACCACTTCTCGTCATTCAATCTTCCCCAAATTTTGGACATAGAAACAACTAAGGTGAAGAATACAGAAACCAAAGTAATAATAAAACAAAATGGCGTCATATTTCTTTGCGTTTTAAGTTTCATCGCCACCTATTACCCCAATTTTGAGCCGGTTCCCGTCATTCAATCTTCCCCATATTTTGCACATAGAAACAACTAAGGTGAAAAATACAGAAACCAAAAAAATAATAATAAAAAAACAAAATGACCTCATATTTCTTTGCTTTTTTAGTTTCATCGCACACCTATTACCCCAATTTTGAACCACTTTCCGTCATTCAATCTTCTCCAAAATTTGTACATATGAACAACTAAGGTGAAGAATACAAAAACCAAAATAATAATAATAAAAAAACAAAATGGCGTTATATTTATTTGCTTTTTAAGTTTCATCGCACACCTATTACCCCAATTTTGAACTACTTCTCGTCATTTAATCTTCCCTAAATTTTGCACATAGAAACAACTAAGGG
>KZ652402.1:85990-102493 GCA_001010745.2 Gerris buenoi | reverse complement strand
CTATCAATAATTAAATTTAATAAAAAAATTAAATTAAAAAACCGAAGGCAAATAATTTTAGAGTTATGACGTCACAAATTACAAAAATGAATTTTTAGAACGCAGATAAGGTACACAACCAAAGTTGGTTTCAATGTTATCAGTGACACTCCTTCTATATATAGTATTATTCTAAGGTCAATGTAGAGTCAAAATTAACTTGGTCCAAGTATACTTGGATCGTGTAAACCCAGCTTTAATCATATTTTTATATTCAAGATTATTGTTTTTTTTTTTTTTATAATTCTCAAAATCCCATCTTGACGATGTCTATAAAAATAAAATCGTTAAGTCCATTATCATTTTTCATTGTAACAAAATCAATTTCAGTGATAATAAATCGTTATAAAACATTTAATGGAAGGCATAAAGTTCAAAATGAAAATGGCTTGAAAAATGAGGGCGGGCAAGGTGTCTGGATATTTTCCAGACCACTATCTCACTTTAATAACCAGCTTAATGCTGTATTCATTATTCTTTTAATACTTTATTCTGTAAACAACGGGGTTTTTTAAAAAAAAAATAAAAGAACACATTATTTTATTTTTTAAAATTAGAAAATTTATCAGACTTAACCTTGACATAGAATTAAGAAAGAAAAGAGAAAAGATAACAATGAAAAAGATAATTGATGGTTTTTTTTAAAAAAAGAATTTAAAGTGGATACATTTTTTATTTTAAGTAGGTATTGCATTATGAAAAGTAGACAATGAACAAAAAGATGATCTTGACCTTAAGAATATGTAAGTTAAAATAACTAAATCAAATTAATAATAATTCTATAAATATGGTTTCTATATATTATGTACATTTTAATGGAGGTACAAGCATTGTCATGTCAAGTAAGAATGATTAAGAATTTAGACGCCCTCTTGTAGCTATAATTAATATATAATATTATCTTTGACTTGCTGAGTTGCTTGAGTTGCTGAGTTTGAACTGCGTCAGCGATAAACTCAAGTAGTTACAGGTGAGAACTAAAAATAGACTGCCAGTTAGTGTGGCACATAGCTTCCTCAAAAAAAATAAAGGGGGGGGGGGTCATCTATATGAGTCAATCCCTAAATATCCAATCCATCAATTCTGAGCAAAATCGGTTCGTTACAGTATCATTCAGAAAAGAAGACGTGCGTTGACAGCGCGGGAAAGTTTGACACATTGTGGGGTGAGCAAATGAGAGCTCGAGATTTTGGCGGGCAATAGGTTGAGCCAACTAGGCAAAAATAAAAATCTCTAGTGGAGGGGTGCGGCCCTCGGGATAACCGTTTAAAACAGACCTAGTGACTTTAGTTTTACCCTCACATAGGTTGGCCAATCTGAGTGTCATCTGATTTCCCGCGCTGTCAACGCACGTCTTCTTTTCTGAATGATACTGTAGTCCTTTAGAAATTGATGTTTGGCGTAAAATCCCTGAAAGTTTCATCGAAATTGGATGAAATTGTTAAAGTCGGATGGTCGGATGAAATTGTTAAAGTCGGATGGTCGGATGAAATTGTTAAAGTCGGATGGTCGGATGAAATTGTTAAGCGTGTGGCTAGGATTCCTCGACAAAAAGACAGACAGACAGACTGACAGACAATAAAATTTGCCCTGGAAGGTCTAGGAAAGGAAGGTAAAATGCGAGTGGAAATTTTGATTTTAGAGGGGAAAAAATCATTTCCCAAAAGTAACACAATGCTTCCGCTACCTTTGGTATACTCGGAAGCAAAAACATAATATGAATTATTATTATAGTTGATAGCGGCTCATTGGGATGTAACATAAACTAGCTCACTAGCACAGGTATGTATACCTATGTATATCATTCCTTGCAGGTATATTTCGTCGTATTTTTTTAGTAATTTTCATGCACCTTTCGCAAATTACAACAATATCTATCTCTTATTCCTCTATGAATATTTTCTACAACCATTATTGTCGATTAATAATAATATGTCATAATGGAAAACATTTATTTGGAAGAATAACAATTCTAACCATTTACCTGAGCTGAGATCTAAATCATCAGGTAAGTACATCACTAACAAGTAACTTAAAAATGTTTAAGTGCTTACACAGCTGCTTAATGTCAAGTATGTATGTAGAGAGAAAAACACCCTAAATCGTAAAAACACAATTAAAAAAAAAACCTTTTTTAAAACTGTTTTAACATTAAAAAACCCATGAAAACGGTGATTTGACAACGTCTTGAGTTCAAGGTCACAACAGAAACATTTTGAATTGAAACTGTTTCTGAAAAAATAGTATGAAAACAATACATTGGACAACAGTATTGGAAAATATTTAGGGAGATATTGTAGGCCATGATATATATCTCTCCAATATAACCAATAATATCATCCTCTCCTTATCAATTCTGTCTCCAGTCTTCTACACGATAACCCTCAAGGGTATAACTATGTGAGTGTTAGTGTTGAAGTGAATATTGAACTCTATAACCAGGTGTTATACTTAGATAATGGAAGTGTCCATTAACCACGACGCCCTTAAGGGCAAAGATGAGATTTTGAAGTAGTTACGACGACATAATGGTCTGGTAGTCTTGTTATAAGCTACTTAGAAGCACTTACTCAGCATGTGGAACAACAAACTTCATACTGGCAAGGGCTTAGGTGACCTAATGTGGTCATAAATGTGTTTCTCCCAGACTAATATAAACATATACTCGTGCATACAGACCTCCATACGACGAAATTGATGGTTCCAGAACATATAATTTGTTGTATAGAATTTTTGTTTTAGAGAGAAAACTTGAGTGGTCCTGAAAGAGGAAGATTTTTTATTCCGTACCATTTTCAACCATTACAGACCTGCTTCATTTGCGCCTTCATTTATAGAATCTCTAGATCAGAAGAGATCTAGATCATTACAGAACTGCTTCATCTACGACTTCATATATAGAATCTCTAGATCAGAAAATCTCTAGATCAGAAGAGATCTCTAGATCGTTACAGAACTGCTTCATCTTTGCTTTCATTATAATATAGAATCTCTAGATCCTTTTTTAAAAATCTCACTTAAAAAATATCCACTTGTTCCATATAGCTTAAATATTGAATCCCAGTTTTTCAAAATTGTAGACACTGAATTCGGAGCAGCAATTACATATTTACGGTATACTTATGCTTACGAGTTTACCAAAGGTAATGTAAGCTACTTGATCGTTCCCAAGAAAAAAATAATAATAATAATGTCTCCGATTTCAAACATTTTGAGACTGACATCAGGTAACAATTTTAGTTCCGTGTCTGACATTGGGCCTGTCGCTCAATTTCTTTACATCTTAAAAACTCTATCTGATTCTATTGAAATTTGGATGACAGGCCTGTCGCTCAATTTCTTTACATCTTAAAAACTCTATCTGATTCTATTGAAATTTGGATGACAGGCCTGTCGCTCAATTTCTTTACATCTTAAAAACTCTATCTGATTCTATTGAAATTTGGATGACAGGCCTGTCGCTCAATTTCTTTACATCTTAAAAACTCTATCTGATTCTATTGAAATTTGGATGACAGGCCTGTCGCTCAATTTCTTTACATCTTAAAAACTCTATCTGATTCTATTGAAATTTGGATGACAGGCCTGTCGCTCAATTTCTTTACATCTTAAAAACTCTATCTGATTCTATTGAAATTTGGATGACAGGCCTGTCGCTCAATTTCTTTACATCTTAAAAACTCTATCTGATTCTATTGAAATTTGGATGACAGGCCTGTCGCTCAATTTCTTTACATCTTAAAAACTCTATCTGATTCTATTGAAATTTGGATGACAGGCCTGTCGCTCAATTTCTTTACATCTTAAAAACTCTATCTGATTCTATTGAAATTTGGATGACAGGCCTGTCGCTCAATTTCTTTACATCTTAAAAACTCTATCTGATTCTATTGAAATTTGGATGACAGGCCTGTCGCTCAATTTCTTTACATCTTAAAAACTCTATCTGATTCTATTGAAATTTGGATGACAGGCCTGTCGCTCAATTTCTTTACATCTTAAAAACTCTATCTGATTCTATTGAAATTTGGATGACAGGCCTGTCGCTCAATTTCTTTACATCTTAAAAACTCTATCTGATTCTATTGAAATTTGGATGACAGGCCTGTCGCTCAATTTCTTTACATCTTAAAAACTCTATCTGATTCTATTGAAATTTGGATGACAGGCCTGTCGCTCAATTTCTTTACATCTTAAAAACTCTATCTGATTCTATTGAAATTTGGATGACAGGCCTGTCGCTCAATTTCTTTACATCTTAAAAACTCTATCTGATTCTATTGAAATTTGGATGACAGGCCTGTCGCTCAATTTCTTTACATCTTAAAAACTCTATCTGATTCTATTGAAATTTGGATGACAGGCCTGTCGCTCAATTTCTTTACATCTTAAAAACTCTATCTGATTCTATTGAAATTTGGATGACAGGCCTGTCGCTCAATTTCTTTACATCTTAAAAACTCTATCTGATTCTATTGAAATTTGGATGACAGGCCTGTCGCTCAATTTCTTTACATCTTAAAAACTCTATCTGATTCTATTGAAATTTGGATGACAGGCCTGTCGCTCAATTTCTTTACATCTTAAAAACTCTATCTGATTCTATTGAAATTTGGATGACAGGCCTGTCGCTCAATTTCTTTACATCTTAAAAACTCTATCTGATTCTATTGAAATTTGGATGACAGGCCTGTCGCTCAATTTCTTTACATCTTAAAAACTCTATCTGATTCTATTGAAATTTGGATGACAGGCCTGTCGCTCAATTTCTTTACATCTTAAAAACTCTATCTGATTCTATTGAAATTTGGATGACAGGCCTGTCGCTCAATTTCTTTACATCTTAAAAACTCTATCTGATTCTATTGAAATTTGGATGACAGGCCTGTCGCTCAATTTCTTTACATCTTAAAAACTCTATCTGATTCTATTGAAATTTGGATGACAGGCCTGTCGCTCAATTTCTTTACATCTTAAAAACTCTATCTGATTCTATTGAAATTTGGATGACAGGCCTGTCGCTCAATTTCTTTACATCTTAAAAACTCTATCTGATTCTATTGAAATTTGGATGACAGGCCTGTCGCTCAATTTCTTTACATCTTAAAAACTCTATCTGATTCTATTGAAATTTGGATGACAGGCCTGTCGCTCAATTTCTTTACATCTTAAAAACTCTATCTGATTCTATTGAAATTTGGATGACAGGCCTGTCGCTCAATTTCTTTACATCTTAAAAACTCTATCTGATTCTATTGAAATTTGGATGACAGGCCTGTCGCTCAATTTCTTTACATCTTAAAAACTCTATCTGATTCTATTGAAATTTGGATGACAGGCCTGTCGCTCAATTTCTTTACATCTTAAAAACTCTATCTGATTCTATTGAAATTTGGATGACAGGCCTGTCGCTCAATTTCTTTACATCTTAAAAACTCTATCTGATTCTATTGAAATTTGGATGACAGGCCTGTCGCTCAATTTCTTTACATCTTAAAAACTCTATCTGATTCTATTGAAATTTGGATGACAGGCCTGTCGCTCAATTTCTTTACATCTTAAAAACTCTATCTGATTCTATTGAAATTTGGATGACAGGCCTGTCGCTCAATTTCTTTACATCTTAAAAACTCTATCTGATTCTATTGAAATTTGGATGACAGGCCTGTCGCTCAATTTCTTTACATCTTAAAAACTCTATCTGATTCTATTGAAATTTGGATGACAGGCCTGTCGCTCAATTTCTTTACATCTTAAAAACTCTATCTGATTCTATTGAAATTTGGATGACAGGCCTGTCGCTCAATTTCTTTACATCTTAAAAACTCTATCTGATTCTATTGAAATTTGGATGACAGGCCTGTCGCTCAATTTCTTTACATCTTAAAAACTCTATCTGATTCTATTGAAATTTGGATGACAGGCCTGTCGCTCAATTTCTTTACATCTTAAAAACTCTATCTGATTCTATTGAAATTTGGATGACAGGCCTGTCGCTCAATTTCTTTACATCTTAAAAACTCTATCTGATTCTATTGAAATTTGGATGACAGGCCTGTCGCTCAATTTCTTTACATCTTAAAAACTCTATCTGATTCTATTGAAATTTGGATGACAGGCCTGTCGCTCAATTTCTTTACATCTTAAAAACTCTATCTGATTCTATTGAAATTTGGATGACAGGCCTGTCGCTCAATTTCTTTACATCTTAAAAACTCTATCTGATTCTATTGAAATTTGGATGACAGGCCTGTCGCTCAATTTCTTTACATCTTAAAAACTCTATCTGATTCTATTGAAATTTGGATGACAGGCCTGTCGCTCAATTTCTTTACATCTTAAAAACTCTATCTGAT
Source organism: Gerris buenoi (assembly GCA_001010745.2). Classification (NCBI taxonomy): domain Eukaryota; kingdom Metazoa; phylum Arthropoda; class Insecta; order Hemiptera; family Gerridae; genus Gerris; species Gerris buenoi. Next base: position 96,098 of record KZ652402.1, on the reverse strand, counting down.
TCTATTGAAATTTGGATGACAGGCCTGTCGCTCAATTTCTTTACATCTTAAAAACTCTATCTGATTCTATTGAAATTTGGATGACAGGCCTGTCGCTCAATTTCTTTACATCTTAAAAACTCTATCTGATTCTATTGAAATTTGGATGACAGGCCTGTCGCTCAATTTCTTTACATCTTAAAAACTCTATCTGATTCTATTGAAATTTGGATGACAGGCCTGTCGCTCAATTTCTTTACATCTTAAAAACTCTATCTGATTCTATTGAAATTTGGATGACAGGCCTGTCGCTCAATTTCTTTACATCTTAAAAACTCTATCTGATTCTATTGAAATTTGGATGACAGGCCTGTCGCTCAATTTCTTTACATCTTAAAAACTCTATCTGATTCTATTGAAATTTGGATGACAGGCCTGTCGCTCAATTTCTTTACATCTTAAAAACTCTATCTGATTCTATTGAAATTTGGATGACAGGCCTGTCGCTCAATTTCTTTACATCTTAAAAACTCTATCTGATTCTATTGAAATTTGGATGACAGGCCTGTCGCTCAATTTCTTTACATCTTAAAAACTCTATCTGATTCTATTGAAATTTGGATGACAGGCCTGTCGCTCAATTTCTTTACATCTTAAAAACTCTATCTGATTCTATTGAAATTTGGATGACAGGCCTGTCGCTCAATTTCTTTACATCTTAAAAACTCTATCTGATTCTATTGAAATTTGGATGACAGGCCTGTCGCTCAATTTCTTTACATCTTAAAAACTCTATCTGATTCTATTGAAATTTGGATGACAGGCCTGTCGCTCAATTTCTTTACATCTTAAAAACTCTATCTGATTCTATTGAAATTTGGATGACAGNTGAAGAGCTTTTTTTTTTTTTGTTTTTTCAAGTATATGATTATTTAAGTTTTATGTTTGACCATCTGTCATCCTTATAAAAAAAAATAACCTTTAATTTACCTGTGCGTGGTATTAACATGTACCGAGATTAACATAACTCTTAAAAATATAGAGATATAGTACACATTGTATTACACGTACAGTTCGGAATCACTGACAAACACGTGTGTTATCGCTTTATCGAAACTATACAATTGCAATAACAATCCGCTATAAATGAACAGATTAATTCCTATTAAATTTGATTATTTAACTTGAGACTAGTGTGTTAAAGAACAAAAAGATACTTTGTAAATAACACCTGACAATTAATATCTGGACCAGACTGTCGGTGATTGATTAACGATTGAAACATGAGTGGAACTAAATTCAAACAATGAGAACACAATGAAACTCAAGTGGTGGGGATATTCCAATTCAAAATGACATTTGTCCGGCAACAATTATTATGAGTATAGTGATCTAAGCACATTTTAATCAATTAAAGATTAAATGATTAACTTGTAGAGTAAAAAAAATATATAAGTACTTCCTCTTGGCTCTCCACTCATGTATACAATGTGTAATACTACATTACGCGTCGAGTGTGGAAAGTAACATTTTTGCATGCGAGTGTGGAGTTTACACCCGAGCGATAGCGAGGGTAGTAAAAACCACACGAGCAATGCAAAATGCCGTTTTCGCACGAGTTGCGTACCGTACTTTATCTACGATTGTTAGATTTTAATAATAAATGCAGAAAAAAATAATAAACTTCCTNATCTTAAAAACTCTATCTGATTCTATTGAAATTTGGATGACAGGCCTGTCGCTCAATTTCTTTACATCTTAAAAACTCTATCTGATTCTATTGAAATTTGGATGACAGGCCTGTCGCTCAATTTCTTTACATCTTAAAAACTCTATCTGATTCTATTGAAATTTGGATGACAGGCCTGTCGCTCAATTTCTTTACATCTTAAAAACTCTATCTGATTCTATTGAAATTTGGATGACAGGCCTGTCGCTCAATTTCTTTACATCTTAAAAACTCTATCTGATTCTATTGAAATTTGGATGACAGGCCTGTCGCTCAATTTCTTTACATCTTAAAAACTCTATCTGATTCTATTGAAATTTGGATGACAGGCCTGTCGCTCAATTTCTTTACATCTTAAAAACTCTATCTGATTCTATTGAAATTTGGATGACAGGCCTGTCGCTCAATTTCTTTACATCTTAAAAACTCTATCTGATTCTATTGAAATTTGGATGACAGGCCTGTCGCTCAATTTCTTTACATCTTAAAAACTCTATCTGATTCTATTGAAATTTGGATGACAGGCCTGTCGCTCAATTTCTTTACATCTTAAAAACTCTATCTGATTCTATTGAAATTTGGATGACAGGCCTGTCGCTCAATTTCTTTACATCTTAAAAACTCTATCTGATTCTATTGAAATTTGGATGACAGATCATAATTGGCCCATTGTTGGTCCCATATAAGTTTCAACCGTCTGCGCCTATTTGTTTCTCTTTCACATGCGCACAAACCTACATTTATTTACACCTATATCACCAAAAGCACTTATTTGATTTTTTTTTTTAAATTTAGATGGTTTGTCGAAAGTAACCCGCAGATATTCCCAGATTAGTTTCAACCGTCTACGCTCCTTATATTTTCGTAAATTGATACTTTAATTAATGTATTGAAACTTACAACAATTTTTACAGTTTTAAAAAATCAGGGGAAAATTAAATAGACTTGACAGTAATAGGTTTTAGTAGAATAAAATCATTAAAGTATACAATATAGAATATGAGGGAGCTATGTGCCATAATAATTAGCAGAATATTGTGTTTTCTATTAATTTATCTACTCCTTTGAATACATTTTTATTTACTAAAAGCAATTTTCTTTTAGAAATTGGCGAGTTAATTACGTTGTAAGTCAGGCGCTTGAATTAAGAGTACGAGATTTCTCTGTATTATACTGATCAAATATATTTCCAATTCCACTCATATTAAAGGAAAACTCATAAAAATTATTTTAAGAAATTAAAGGAATACAAAAACACACATAATATATTCACAGAAACTTTGTCGGTCGGACCCACATCCTTATTTCTATGAATTTTTTTTTTCGTTTCAGAGAAATTATTCTCGTTCTATAGAATCACTTTTATGTAAAAAAATTTGTTGGACATAACAAAGTTCGTTATATTGAGATTTTCGTTGTATAGAAGTTCGGTATAAGGAGGTCCGACTATATATACATATATGTATATGTATGTGCGTCATTTTTACTGAACAAGAATGAAAGGTAGACAAGAATATTATAAAAAAATCCGAGAGGAAGAAACGGAGAAAAAAACATTATCCTCAATACTCGATAACTGTTTATCAAATTGTACTCTTGGACTTTAAAAGAGAGTGAATCTCAAATTTCAAGTCGTATCTAGCTTAATTCTTCAAAATTGGTAAATATCAAGATTTTCGTTTACGTTAAATGAAGAACTATAAAAGCATTGGCACCGGGTTTAAACTCAGGCAGGAATGGTTTCGTAACCGGTCCATTTAATTCGAAGGCAAATACCTACCAAACCTAAATGTGGTAATATCAATGATTTTTTACGGGCGGAAAAAAAGGAAATTCATTTACTTCCNAGGAATATCACGCTAATGTTTATATATGGTGAGGAACAGTGTAAAGAAGAACACTCCGAACATCTTCTTTAGATTGTTATTCCACTATGGTTTTACTTGGAATACAAATGACTGACTAAATCACTATTAAGACAAAGGTATGTTTAGTCCAATGTACTTTATATTCCAAGAACAAAGGAATATCACGCTAATGTTTATATATGGTGAGGAACAGTGTAAAGAAGAACACTCCGAACATCTTCTTTAGATTGTTATTCCACTATGGTTTTACTTGGAATACAAATGACTGACTAAATCACTATTAAGACAAAGGTATGTTTAGTCCAATGTACTTTATATTCCAAGAACAAAGGAATATCACGCTAATGTTTATATATGGTGAGGAACAGTGTAAAGAAGAACACTCCGAACATCTTCTTTAGATTGTTATTCCACTATGGTTTTACTTGGAATACAAATGACTGACTAAATCACTATTAAGACAAAGGTATGTTTAGTCCAATGTACTTTATATTCCAAGAACAAAGGAATATCACGCTAATGTTTATATATGGTGAGGAACAGTGTAAAGAAGAACACTCCGAACATCTTCTTTAGATTGTTATTCCACTATGGTTTTACTTGGAATACAAATGACTGACTAAATCACTATTAAGACAAAGGTATGTTTAGTCCAATGTACTTTATATTCCAAGAACAAAGGAATATCACGCTAATGTTTATATATGGTGAGGAACAGTGTAAAGAAGAACACTCCGAACATCTTCTTTAGATTGTTATTCCACTATGGTTTTACTTGGAATACAAATGACTGACTAAATCACTATTAAGACAAAGGTATGTTTAGTCCAATGTACTTTATATTCCAAGAACAAAGGAATATCACGCTAATGTTTATATATGGTGAGGAACAGTGTAAAGAAGAACACTCCGAACATCTTCTTTAGATTGTTATTCCACTATGGTTTTACTTGGAATACAAATGACTGACTAAATCACTATTAAGACAAAGGTATGTTTAGTCCAATGTACTTTATATTCCAAGAACAAAGGAATATCACGCTAATGTTTATATATGGTGAGGAACAGTGTAAAGAAGAACACTCCGAACATCTTCTTTAGATTGTTATTCCACTATGGTTTTACTTGGAATACAAATGACTGACTAAATCACTATTAAGACAAAGGTATGTTTAGTCCAATGTACTTTATATTCCAAGAACAAAGGAATATCACGCTAATGTTTATATATGGTGAGGAACAGTGTAAAGAAGAACACTCCGAACATCTTCTTTAGATTGTTATTCCACTATGGTTTTACTTGGAATACAAATGACTGACTAAATCACTATTAAGACAAAGGTATGTTTAGTCCAATGTACTTTATATTCCAAGAACAAAGGAATATCACGCTAATGTTTATATATGGTGAGGAACAGTGTAAAGAAGAACACTCCGAACATCTTCTTTAGATTGTTATTCCACTATGGTTTTACTTGGAATACAAATGACTGACTAAATCACTATTAAGACAAAGGTATGTTTAGTCCAATGTACTTTATATTCCAAGAACAAAGGAATATCACGCTAATGTTTATATATGGTGAGGAACAGTGTAAAGAAGAACACTCCGAACATCTTCTTTAGATTGTTATTCCACTATGGTTTTACTTGGAATACAAATGACTGACTAAATCACTATTAAGACAAAGGTATGTTTAGTCCAATGTACTTTATATTCCAAGAACAAAGGAATATCACGCTAATGTTTATATATGGTGAGGAACAGTGTAAAGAAGAACACTCCGAACATCTTCTTTAGATTGTTATTCCACTATGGTTTTACTTGGAATACAAATGACTGACTAAATCACTATTAAGACAAAGGTATGTTTAGTCCAATGTACTTTATATTCCAAGAACAAAGGAATATCACGCTAATGTTTATATATGGTGAGGAACAGTGTAAAGAAGAACACTCCGAACATCTTCTTTAGATTGTTATTCCACTATGGTTTTACTTGGAATACAAATGACTGACTAAATCACTATTAAGACAAAGGTATGTTTAGTCCAATGTACTTTATATTCCAAGAACAAAGGAATATCACGCTAATGTTTATATATGGTGAGGAACAGTGTAAAGAAGAACACTCCGAACATCTTCTTTAGATTGTTATTCCACTATGGTTTTACTTGGAATACAAATGACTGACTAAATCACTATTAAGACAAAGGTATGTTTAGTCCAATGTACTTTATATTCCAAGAACAAAGGAATATCACGCTAATGTTTATATATGGTGAGGAACAGTGTAAAGAAGAACACTCCGAACATCTTCTTTAGATTGTTATTCCACTATGGTTTTACTTGGAATACAAATGACTGACTAAATCACTATTAAGACAAAGGTATGTTTAGTCCAATGTACTTTATATTCCAAGAACAAAGGAATATCACGCTAATGTTTATATATGGTGAGGAACAGTGTAAAGAAGAACACTCCGAACATCTTCTTTAGATTGTTATTCCACTATGGTTTTACTTGGAATACAAATGACTGACTAAATCACTATTAAGACAAAGGTATGTTTAGTCCAATGTACTTTATATTCCAAGAACAAAGGAATATCACGCTAATGTTTATATATGGTGAGGAACAGTGTAAAGAAGAACACTCCGAACATCTTCTTTAGATTGTTATTCCACTATGGTTTTACTTGGAATACAAATGACTGACTAAATCACTATTAAGACAAAGGTATGTTTAGTCCAATGTACTTTATATTCCAAGAACAAAGGAATATCACGCTAATGTTTATATATGGTGAGGAACAGTGTAAAGAAGAACACTCCGAACATCTTCTTTAGATTGTTATTCCACTATGGTTTTACTTGGAATACAAATGACTGACTAAATCACTATTAAGACAAAGGTATGTTTAGTCCAATGTACTTTATATTCCAAGAACAAAGGAATATCACGCTAATGTTTATATATGGTGAGGAACAGTGTAAAGAAGAACACTCCGAACATCTTCTTTAGATTGTTATTCCACTATGGTTTTACTTGGAATACAAATGACTGACTAAATCACTATTAAGACAAAGGTATGTTTAGTCCAATGTACTTTATATTCCAAGAACAAAGGAATATCACGCTAATGTTTATATATGGTGAGGAACAGTGTAAAGAAGAACACTCCGAACATCTTCTTTAGATTGTTATTCCACTATGGTTTTACTTGGAATACAAATGACTGACTAAATCACTATTAAGACAAAGGTATGTTTAGTCCAATGTACTTTATATTCCAAGAACAAAGGAATATCACGCTAATGTTTATATATGGTGAGGAACAGTGTAAAGAAGAACACTCCGAACATCTTCTTTAGATTGTTATTCCACTATGGTTTTACTTGGAATACAAATGACTGACTAAATCACTATTAAGACAAAGGTATGTTTAGTCCAATGTACTTTATATTCCAAGAACAAAGGAATATCACGCTAATGTTTATATATGGTGAGGAACAGTGTAAAGAAGAACATTCCGTACACCTTCTTTAGATTGTTAATCCCTCTGTTTTTTTTTTTTTTTAGAAGGGGAGTAACTATCTAAAGAAGTGCCCTTTTAAGTTCAAAGCTTGTTAAGCAAACCAACACTAAATTGCCTTTGTCATACAGTACAATGATTTATGCGAGTAGCGTCTATTTGTCTAAAGCAATATCTTGTTAAACATTGTCAAACGCAATAATTGTATCAGCGTATAAATAACTAATATTTTTACTACGTTTTTATTAACTTGGTTTCTTGTTTGTATGTTTGTTTGTCCGGTACAAATCTTGCAATCGAATTTCAACTAACATCCCGAGTAGCTAGACATTTGAAACTTTCAGAACAGCTCAGAACACGATGACAATGCATTATTTTAATACTTTTTAGTAATTTTTCAGCAGAATTTAATTCGTTTTCAGCAAATATGCTGCATGGAAAGTTAGTTCGGGAAAAATCCGCAAATTATTTTATTTGTTTTGTCATAACCCATAATATTTACAATCTTCATTTTGACAGGTTTCAAATTTATTATTTTTATAAATAAGAAATATTAAATTACAGCAAAACAGGAAATACATCGATTATATTATTTCAAATATATCAATGGCATGGTTTACGAAAATTTAAAAACGTAGTATATAAAAAGTTCTTTTTATCTTGCAATTATTACTACGTTTTTATTAGCTTGCTTTCTTGTTTGTCCAGTACAAATCTTGCAATTGATTTTTAATTAACTTCCCGAGTAGGTAGACATTTGAAACTTTTAAAATAGCTCAGAACAAGATAAAAATGCATTATTTTAATACTTTTAGCCACATTCAGCAAAATTTAATTAGTTTTCAGCAAATTGTGCTTTATATAAAAATTAGTTATTTATTTGTTTTGACATGTCCCATATTTACAATCTTCATTTTGACAGGTTTCAACTTTATGATTTAGGACAGAAAATTTAAAAACGTAGTATGTAAAAAGTTCTTATTATCTTGCAATTATTTTAACTCGATTTACTTATTATACATATTAAATATCTGTACCTTGATGCTAAAACAACCAATGTCAATTTTTGGTAATAATGGGATAAATGCATTATTGTGACTCATAAGGTAAATATATATTATAGCAAAGAACAACCAATTCCCTATCACATTCCTGGTAGTATATAGGAACCTTTTCGTATTTACCAATGTCAGTGATCAGGGGTAATTTTAGAGCTACAACAGCCTAAGTATTTTTTACCAAAACTGAAGATTTTTGACATTGGTTGTTTTAGAATTAGGGTACAGATATATTGACTATGGTTTGGATAACTTTTAATGTCATATGAAAGTTTTATACTAGGTTGTTATACGAAATTTATACTAAATATAATACATGATTTTGTTTATACTACATAATCTTGCGCTTGTCATAAAAAGGGAACAAATTAAAATGTTAATAAGATTGACCGCATCCGTTGTTGATAGTCCAATTGTGGTTTTTCAGTTTAAATAAAATACCACAGAGCAGTTAACGCTGTGGTAAGATACGAAAAAATGTTGTTTCTAAATATCGCTTGTGCTTAAGTGTTTGTTTTATAAAAACTTTAAGTCTTAATAATTTAACTCAATCCTTAGTATATATACAGTAAAACCTGCTAAAGTGACCACCCATGTATATTGACCACCTGGTCAATGTGACCACTTTTTCTCGGTCCCTTCACAAATTCAGTACTTTCCTGTACATTCTCTTCTGCTTATTGTGACCATCTGCCTATATTGACCAGTGATCACCTTCTTCTTGTCCCTAGAAGTAAATTTATTTCGGTTAAAGTGACCATAGTAAAAAAAAATATATATATATATACTATGTAATTCAAGTGTAATAATTAATACAGAAAAAAAAATCAATTTACATAAATTTATTTAACAACCAATGTAACTAAAGCTTATGGGAATATGACAAGGTGTAAAGGCATATAAAAGGAACTTGGAAGTCCAAAAGTAGAGAAGGAAATTAGAAGACAGAACCAGCATTAGCTGAAATAGTAATACATAGGATTCAAAATATCTCTCATGAGCGTCCTGAGATATTAATGATAATATCCCTTAGTCTAAGACAAAGGAATATCACCACTGTAAAGTAATTTAGGGGTGGGTGGTCACTAACTGAACGAGTGCCATGGAATAAAAGAATACGCTTTTAAATAATTTAGTGACTCACAATTTCACCGGGGGATAAAACAAACAAGATTGTTATGTAATTTGTTACAATGATAACAAATCAATTACATATAATATATATATATATATATATAATTTATTGGTTTGAACATAAATTTCCCCACATCTATATAGGACTATATAAATGCCACACACCTGCCACCGATAGAGGCCTTAGTAGAATTCACTGACATCGTGGAAGTTTTTTACGTTCTACTATAAAGTATTATTTTTATGTTAAATAAAACTGCTAAGCAATCTCCTCCATTACCACTTTTCTGCTTGTATGATATACTTAACAAAAGCTGTTAATTTTTACACTTTTCAAAACATGGAAACCATGTGCCATTTTCTAAACTGTAGTAACATTTAAGTCCCGCAAATGCGGATTCGGAAAATCCGCAGTTTTATTGGAACTTTTTTTGACAGTATATAAAAATAAAAATGTTGCATATGTTGAAGAAAGCCTGCACAATCTTAGTATTTTAAGCGAGCAGAACATAAATATCCTGCAATAGCTGTAATGTGACGCAATAGTTACCTTTGCTGTACAGAATTTTATATTAAAGAGTATTCCCCATTGTTAGGGTAAATTTGTTTCAAGTTTATAAAATCACTTTGTGTCAATATTATTTATTAATGTTTTATGTCAAATAAAATTCAGTCTTGTTTGTGGAACTCGAAGAGGTGTATTTCGTTCAAGATAGTTATTAAGGCAAACCCACTGCGAGGTGCCAACAGAGGTTATGGTCCCAGTAAATACTGAATAATCTGAGTGGTTAAGTAATTAATCT
>KZ652402.1:21100-33248 GCA_001010745.2 Gerris buenoi | reverse complement strand
TTAAAAACTTCCGTGTGTCCCTCTTTTTTTTAAATATAGTCTTCTTTTTTGTGTGGGTCGTAGAGGGTTGAATATTATAAAAGCAACTAAATTGTTTTTAAAAACCGGCTATATTTCGCCCCTCTCCGTGGTATAATCATGCATTGTATGTGTGTCATTTATATTAAGTTTTTAATCCACCATTTTTGGTATCGTTTTTTTTATTACAATTTTTTTTTTCACTTTTCCACTTACTACTTCCAGAACCTCTGTTCAATAACAATAACAATTTTCATATTCAACTTTAAACAAACTTAACACGATTATACAGACAGATAACAAACATTTATTTTAAACAACAATTATTAAAACTAAAACTGAAACTTTCAACTGAAGTTAATATGTAAGAACTGAAGTAGTTAATATGTTGTTTTCTTTTTTGTTTTTTTTGTTGCTAGTAATTGTTATCAATCTAGATGTAAAGTCCAATACAAAATGTGTTTAGTCTCTCCCTGTAAGTCATATAGGGAGGATTCATTTTATTTTAATTAAACTTTTTAGTGTTTAAATGTTATCTGTTCACACTTAAAGAATGTTTTATTTTTATGACAAAGTTAAATTTTGGTTCTTGTACTAAGACCAAAATAAAAAATAACGGATATGTTCTAACAGTAATAACCAGGTAATTATTTTAAATTTAATTGTTATTTAATACATTATTCAAAGAAAAATTGTTTATATTTTATATATAAAAAAAATTGTATATTAATATTGTTTTTATAATTATTGTAGCCTGAAGAAGCCTTAAGTTAAGGCGAAATATAGCTAACTGATAGAGAAGAAAGGAGATTTTATTTCTTCAAAACCCTAAGAGACGAAGAAGAAAAAATATATTTTTAAATATAGTTTTTTCATTTTTTAAACAATTAAAAAGAAGAAAAAAAGGGTTTCAGAAAACAAATTATTTTACATATTTTTAGTTTTTTCATACCTTCTTAACCTACAGGGATGATAAAAAAAGGTCCGAGATAACTCTTATCTTGGTTACTATCGACCAGAGAAGAGAAAACATATTAGCCCTGGACAGTGTTTCCCAAACTTTTTATCCTGTGGCACAATATAATTTTATGCAGGGCAAACGAGAGCCGTCCTGGGCCCCATCTATCCTGGGTCTATAGTCTACTGGACCATCCCCCCCCCAATTTTTTTTTTAAACATTACATCTCAGAAAATCACTTTTACTCACAGTTAAAAATTTAATGATTAAAACTTATTTAAAATGTTAATATATACTTGATAGTAATACTTCTCTGAGTCCAGGAGCCAAAAATTTGACCACAAGTGCTTCTCTATGTAGAAAACAATGTGTAAGTCTGGGATTTTCTTTTTTGCTAAAGCTTTAAAGTCAAGTGACCTAGTTATTTATTTTATTTTCTGGGATTTTCTTTTTTGCTAAAGCTTTAAAGTCCGTCAAGTGACCGGCCATGGATGGACATGGACACCCCCTATCAGTCCACATACATACAGACACACATAATAGGACTGCCATGATATTTTTATAATTTCCAAAGCACTTATGCACAAAATTAAAAATGTCGACATCTCGTGGTCCTAGGTAGTTCTTTACAAAACAGAAATTGTTCAATAAATGATTTTTCATCAATAAAATCGTACAAAAGTAACCATTAGTGATTTATTATTTTTAGTTCTGGATCCCGAGGAATACCTGGCCTGCCTCGCGGCACACAGTTTAGTAAATCCTGCTGTAGACTGCGAAGATAGTCTACGGGTCATAAGACAAAGAAACAGTAAAGATTTATGATTTATGAAACAACCAAATATTAATACTCCAAGACAAAGCAACCTGTTTCAAAAATAGATGTTCAATTTAAACTACAAGGTCATAGGTTAGTCAATTGGTTGAACTCGATTGGTCGGTGATCGAGCCAATAACAGAATAAAATCTTTCACCGCATTCAACATTGCTCCTAGAGAAGTCTGGTTATAACTCGAATATACTTCTACTCAACCTTTTGACTTGTCTTCAACTAAAACAATGAATTAATCAAACGTTAATCAGCTGTGTATTACAATTATCAGTGTTAGCCAACGAATGCTCCGTGATGAAATGATTAAACTGTTTCCGCTAAGAGGGGGAAGACGGGAAATATAAATTTACAGAGGATCTAGCTGGAATAATGGAGCAGTTGATTCGTGGAACGAGGTCGTTGCTACGAAGATACGCCGTGCGTCGTTACTCATAACGTTTTATTTGCACATTAATTAACGTATTATTACGTCGGCTGAATATTGCTCGGCTTAAATGCAAGGAAATGTAAAATGACACATCCTCAGTAAGAGTATTACGACGAGCTTTTACTTTCATTAAACATGATGCATTTTAAGAAATAACAAAATATTAGAATGAGCTTTTATCTAAGTTAATTGAAGCGAGCTTCTTACATTCAACAAAAGATGCATCTTGTCTGTCTGCCTGTCTGTCTGTGTGTAAAATTTACGATTCCGACGATAACTTGATTAAAATTTGATCGATTTTGTTGAAATTTGGTATTCCTGTTTCTTTTACTAATGCTCAGGCTAATTTCATTGGACAGCATTATCTGTCCAAGAGTTCGCGCGCAACGCTCGCGTAAACGAGTGATTAAAATGTAAAATTGGATTTCAGGACAGGAAAATATTCTATCATCACCTGTTCGATGAGAAAACAGTTTATTTTTCAAATTAATTTTTTTAGNTGGTTTGAGGGGGTTAGAGGTGGTTAAAGGTGGTTGGAGGAGGTTAGAAGCGGTTGGAGGAGGTTAGAGGTGGTTAGAGGGGGTTGGAGGTGGTTAGAGGTGGTTAAAGGTGGTTGGAGGAGGTTAGAGGTGGTTAGAGGTTGCTTGAGGTGGTTAGAGGTGGTTACAGGTGGTTAGAGATGGTTAGAGCAGGTTAAAGGTGGTTGAAGGTGGTTAGAGGAGGTTAGAGGAGGTTAGAGTTGGTTGGAGGAGGTTAGAAGTGGTTGGAGGAGAGTGTTTTGAATAGGTAATAGATTGGGTGTGAGATTCGCAGAGTAGATGTTTTATACTAAAGTTGTGTGAGGTAAAGCTAAGTCAATGTGTTTTATTAGCACGAAGGTTTGGAGGTTACTCTAATCCTACTAGACACTGAACACGTCTCTCTTGGTAAGGAAAACTCTAAGGGCTGGTTAATTCACTGAAGGAATCCTCCTGCGGTTGAAACACTGCAGAGTGAATGTTTGAAGCAGATAACGGATTCAAGACAAGTGCGAAGCAAGTGAAGTGGCTTGTTCTCGACAGCCTTGTCGCCTCCAGGCATCTAAACACAATCCAACTGATTGATAGCGCTAACAGTGAGCAAAGTCTACAGCTTTATACCATTATACACATTAAAGCATGCTTTAGACAAGTCAACCAACAAAACAATGTCCTACATGTCTAAACACAACCAGTGCCGAAGTGTACACAGACCTCTTTATGTACATCGTTATCATAATAATTTTGTTTCATATATAAGGTGATTTAATCGTTAACTTTATAATCAATTAATTTTATATAAGGTTATTTAATCGTAAACTTGATAATCATTTTCTTTATTGCTAGGTCATTTAGTCGTACACATTTTAATCATTTTATAATTTTTTGTTATTTGTGATAAGGGTTTATTTGATATTTATTGTAAATAAAACTATATTGATACATAAATGCTCCTTTGGATTTTACTGTAATTATAGTTCTATTGCTTCCGAGCTTACCGAAGGTAACGGAAGCACAGTGTTCACTTTTAAGAACAAAAAAGTTTTATGCCTCCGATTNTGTAAAATTTACGATTCCGACGATAACTTGATTAAAATTTGATCGATTTTGTTGAAATTTGGTATTCCTGTTTCTTTTACTAATGCTCAGGCTAATTTCATTGGACAGCATTATCTGTCCAAGAGTTCGCGCGCAACGCTCGCGTAAACGAGTGATTAAAATGTAAAATTGGATTTCAGGACAGGAAAATATTCTATCATCACCTGTTCGATGAGAAAACAGTTTATTTTTCAAATTAATTTTTTTAGTAAAACAAACAGAGACACCGCTATGGATTAATAAAGATCCTTAAAATAACCAAAGCAGACCTAAAAGCTTAAAATAGAAAAAAACACCGTTACCGATTTCTTACGTTCTAATGTAACGATTTTAATAAAACTTCATATGCATATACATCGTCAAAATTACATATACATCGTCTCACAGGAAAAAAAAAAAAAAAAAAAATTAATGGGATTCAATGTTTTTCCATGAAATGCGAAGAAATTATTCAGGAAAAAGGTTTGCAAGTTAAAAGCAAATGCGATTTCGTGAATTTTTTCAATCTATATTTTAATTAAATAAAACAATTGTAAATCATGAACTTGAAAAAATAATAGCAAGGAAACAGAAAAGAAAACATACTATAATTAATTAACAATTCAAACCAAAAACGTTCATTTTAATTAAGATAAATGAAATATCAACATTTTACGACTACAAAAACAATGTTCCTAGAAAATATAATACATTCAATGTAGGAATCTAAACATTCGTTTTACCTGAGTCATTTTAAATTCTATGTATTATTCACAATCTAATATCAACAGACATAGAAGCTACTAACTCTTACAAACGACTTTTAACTGCGACACATGAACTACGAATTTACTAATTGTGCTAAAATAAAAAAAATTAAGATAAGTTTTTTAAAAAACGGGTCTTCAGGGGAGTTTTAAATAAAAACACTACATTTCTTGCAATATTTCATCCCTCTTTTGGGACATTTTNATTCAATAAGACGAACATTTTTTTTAAATACTATTTTTTAGTAAAACCAACAGCGACACTGCTATGAAGTGTTAAAGATCGCTAAAAACTGTTAATTGTTCTTACACAATAAACAATGTAACAATAAAGTAATAAAACGTTAATGTTAATATAACAATAAAGTACATGTTAGGATGCGAGGAAGCTATGTGCCACACTAATTGGCAGACTATTTTTCTTTTGTTCAATATTACCTTCATGGTCTGACGATTTCTTAAAAAATGTTAATATATTTTTAACACATATATCGTAACATAGTATGACAGCAAAGAAATAGTTCCAAGATAAGCTAAGGAACTGATATTTTTGTTAAAACATAATGCATCTTATTTAATGTAAATTTAAGAGAAATAAAACATAAAAATAAAATAATTTCAATGCAATTCTCTTATTGTTGGATGATTTCTTGTAACCACAGGTGGAAGAAGACGGGTTGAGTTGATTCTGGGTTCTTGTGATTGATTCTGGGTGGAGTGGAAAAGAATTGACACATATTAAAAAGAGGAAGATTAGTAAGGATCAGGACATGGGGATAAGTAGAAATGCTATTAAATATTCCAAGGGAGGTGGCGTTCGAATCGTATGAGGCTATGTGCGAAATTGATAAGAAGGTATAATAGTAGTAGTAGTCTAGTACTTCCTACTAGAACGGGTAGGATGAATCACTTCTAGAACCTTGCAATTAGGCCATCACTTAGGCCCTTTTTACGCCCCGTGGTGGAGAGTTCCAGTTTCTTCACACATCATACATTTGTACATTGTACCGCCGAAGCGAGTATGTTGGGTCATTAGTAAGCTATATAAGCGAGCGTCAAAGCGTGGGGGAAGAGTCCTCATATAGAGTGTCCCTCGTCCTGCTCCGTCCTCGAACCATAGATACAAATTACATCATCATGACACGGATCGGACCCACATCAAAGAGTAGGGGAAGAGTCCCCAAAAAGAGTGTCCCTCGCCCTGCACCGTCCGCGATTCATTGATGCAATTCAGAGTATCATGGCAGGGGATCGAACCCACGACCTCGAGTTGCCTCGACTCAGTGATAGCTGCACGGTGTCTTTAGCACCTCGGCCACCCTGGCTCCCAGAAGGTATAATAAGGCTAGGAACTGGGTATTGCATTAAACGTACGAGTATAAATGAATTGGATTATTCCGGTGGATAAAAGTCATATAAGACGTACTAATCAATTTCTAAGGGACTGAGATGTGTTGGATGGTACGATATGTTAAGGAATTATTAAAGCTTGCAGTATCTAGAATCTGATGATTTAAAGCGATTTGGGAATGATATGAACGACCTTATTACATTATTTTAATAAATAGTATTTTTTAATGATATTACATAATATTAAGAGATAACGATAGGTGTAGTGTAGATATAATATAATGAGGCATATAACGTATAAGGCAAAATACTTCTTTTATAAAATTATATTTAAATAGATTATAAGAAGTAGATAGAATAAAAACAGATATAAGATAAATATTGTCCATAAGGATTTATATAATACTAGCCGTTATACCCGTGGCAACGGGCAGAATAAATATGGTTAAAAAAAAAAGTTATAATTAAAATAGATATTTACTGTTTAAATAATGGCATAGTGGTAGCGTTTTCGCCTGACGCACAGGAGGCCACTGGTTCANTCAAGGAATTTATAAATTATTAATTCAAAAAAGTTTTGTTAGATAAATGTTATAATGCATATGTAAAAGATCTTTCTAATCTAAAATTAAAAATTTTCAGGCTTGAAAATGTCCCAAAAGAGGGATGAAATATTGCAAGAAATGTAGTGTTTTTATTTAAAACTCCCCTGAAGACCCGTTTTTTAAAAAACTTATCATAAGAAAATAAAGGGGACAGCAACAAAATATGGAAAAAAATTAAATTTATAATTTTTAGGCATTACAAAACCTTAGAAACTAACACTAATGTATGATGTGCTCTTTTAAAATTTAAATAAAAAGATAAATTACTCGGAAAACCTTGACCTAAAATAATTTAAAACTTTGCTCGCATTGGGTTTAACAATTAAAGACGATAGTTTTACACGTTCCCAGTTTGTTGTCATTGGATACAACAATTAAAGACAACAGTTTTACATGTTCCCTATTTTTTTGTCAT
This sequence comes from Gerris buenoi, assembly GCA_001010745.2. Classification (NCBI taxonomy): domain Eukaryota; kingdom Metazoa; phylum Arthropoda; class Insecta; order Hemiptera; family Gerridae; genus Gerris; species Gerris buenoi. The sequence continues at coordinate 26,281 of KZ652402.1, read as the reverse complement.
TGGATACAACAATTAAAAAAAAAACCAGTTTTATACGTTCCCTGTTTGTTGTCAATGGATACAACAATTAAAGAATACAGTTTTACACGTTCCCTATTTTTGTCATTGGATACAACAATTAAAGGCAGCAGTTTTACACATTCCCAGTTTGTTGTCAATGGATACAACAATTAAAGACAACAGTTTTACACGTTTCCTATTTTTTGTCATTGGATACGATACAACAATTTAAGACAATAGTTTTACACGTTCCCTGTTTGTTGTCACTGGATACAACAATTTAAGACAATAGTTTTACACGTTCCCTGTTTGTTGTCACTGGATACAACAATTTAAGACAGTAGTTTTACACGTTCCCTGTTTGTTGTCAATAGATACTACAGTTAAAGGCAGAAGTATTAAAAGTTCCCTTATTAATTCTGCTTAGAATGAAAAATTGAATATTGGGAACAATACGACGTACTAAGAGAAAAGGAGAGGCACAAAGAGGGGTTTGACATTACCAAGGATTATTAGGACGGCTTTATATTTGAGTAGAGGGAAGCTCTATATTTAGAAATTAAACAGGTTCAAGGGCTTTAGGGTGTGACCTTAGGGAATATCTGGTTGAGAATCGATGATGTTGGCAAGACTGAAAGAAGCTTTGAGATGCTCAAATCCTTTACATCAAACCAGAAGCTCTCTGTCTTCATCTCTAACACCTCTCTATCTCTATCGGCTCTTATCTCCCCTCTAACACTATGAATTATTTCCTAACCTCTCTCCACTCTATCTCCACCAAACGAATTAAACTCTGCTGAAAGATGGCTGAAGTATTACATACGATTACATTGTAATCGTGTTCTGAGCTATTCTAAAAGTTTCAAGTGTCTAGCTACTCGGGAAGTTGATTGAAAATCGATTGTCAGCTTTGTACTGGACAAACAAACAAAAAGCAAGCTAAAAATAGAAATTACTCTTGAGTTGGCCCTCAGACCTAGACGGTCAATCATTTTGATCAAAAGTTTGCGTCAATTGATTGAGTCCATTGAGAAATTGAGCGTCTAGAAACCCGTTTAACGCATGAACCAATCATTGACAGTGATTGAAGGAAAGTTTTATGGTTGCAAGTGATTGAAGAGGGCGTTTGACCCATCTTGGAGGGTTTTGATCAATCATTATTTCAGTCAGTTCCATTCCTACATTTCAGGTGTTCTAAATCTATAGCTACCAAAAATATGGAATCCTATATGATGAACGAAAAAGAAAAATCTTTAGTCAGCATAGGTTATACATCTTTTAAAGGTATTTAGATTAAGATGGGGGCAATCTTTATTTGAAAAGTTATTGCAGGCTTGTTGCAATATTTTTATTTAATAAATATTATGCACAGATGGAAGCAACATAGTTTTTTCTACCAAGAACTTGCGATTTTTTATATTTGACTACTCTAAATTTAAGATGCCGGCCAAGACATCTAAAGAACACGTTTTTAGTCAGCATGACATGCCATACATCGTTTTAAAGTTCTTAAAGTGTAAGAAAAGTATATTTAACTAACAATATTTTAGGAATAAATATAGCCAAAATGAGATAGTTAAAAATTAAGTTCATACTTATATGGGTACATTATAGGTTGATTGAGAATATGCCAGTTTTTAAACACAAAATTATTCTTATAGCCATAAGAATAATAATAACATAATAATAATTATAATAATGAAGTAGTAATAGTAGTACCTTTAACATCATCTTCTGACATTATAAATCACACTTATAGGTACTATATATTAACACAGAAAATAATATGAAATTTCGATACGAGTATGTTAATTAATAATATTAAATTGTGGTGAAAATATTGTTGTTTTAACAATATAATTATAATAATAATACAAAGTACTCTTTCTAAAAATAAATTAAAAAAATAGCGTAAAAAGTATTTAAAATTATATTAGCATTAAAAATGATATCTGCAGGAAGAGTATAAAGAATAAATTCCAATGATTAATGTACGATAGAGACAACCATAATTTAAAAGCTTTAATTATATTGCAAAAATTCAAACATGAAATGTTTATATCCATAAAAATAATTGGAAATAATTTTCAATAACATTTAGGTGCACGTGCAGTGTTCGGCTACATAGCTCTGATAAAGCAGAAAGTTTTATGAATATGTATTACAATATAAATAATTTTTATCGGATGTTTTTTTTTTTAATTTTTAAAGCTAAGTCATTCTGTTCAAAGTAATTACATCAATTTTATTTTATAACTCGATAATACTGAGATAATTGAAAAAGCATCTATCTATAATTATTTCAATTAGAAACATAAATTGTTTAGTTGAACATTAAGTACGTCAACAATCATCAGTTTGATTAGATAACTCACAATATGAAGATAATTTTCTCTTTGAGAAAAGTATTTTTAAAGAATTGTAACTTTTTATGACAAGAATATAAATAGGTTGTTTTAGTGATAAAGGTACTGTGATGTTAAATATTTTAGGATTATTCCAAAATTAAGTAGGAGAGTTTTTGGATGTTCTAAAATATAAGCTTGATAACGACCAAAGTGGGGCTGAAATATCCCATGTAGATATAAAATGCTGTAGATATAAAAATAGATATAAAAGATATAAAAGTACATCAAGCGTCGTGTGCGGAAAGTAGCATTTTGCATGCGAGTGTCAAGTTTGCACCCGAGCGATAGCGAGGGTACTAAAACTACACGAGCCATGCAAAATGCCGTTTCCGCACTTGACGCGTAATGTACTTTATCTACGATTGTTAGATTTTAATAATAAATACAGAAAATAAAAATCTGGTTCGTGGTACCTCGGAACTTTTCCTCACTTCAGAGGCCACTAAAGTGGCCTCTCCTGCTGCTTCGCAGCAGTAGGGAGCAGCATTGGACGTGGTCAGTACTTGGATGGGNATTGGTCCCCCATGTTGACTTATGTTTGACTGATGCTCTACTCTACCCCTGTGCCACAAAAAAAAATATAACATGGCAACACCGATTTTCCCTTTTTATAACCCCAAAACTACCTCCACATTTGTTGTTTCCCGCCTTCGATTGTGCCAACTCTAATCTTGTAAACTATAGTACGAATCTCTTTCCGTAATGAGGGATGTTGAAACCCTCATTACGGAAAGAGGTACAACGGAAGAGATTGAACATTAAAGAAACTTCAAAGGTAGAAGTTCGTCAATTTCGAAAGAATAAAAAGGAGAAAATTTACACACGAAGTTCTATTGCCCCTTTTTTAAGCACAAAAGACTTGAAGCAAAAATATGAATGTGTAATTTTTTTTAAGGAGTTGTACTACAAGTTATAATAATGTATAAGATCTAACGAGGGAAAGGTTAGTTTCTCATACGTTTCATATAACTCACGTCTTAAATTACGAATAAAAAAGGTGCGGAAAAGAGATTTACTAGGAAAATAGGAAAGGAAAAATAGGAAAAGGAAGAATCCTCGGATCTCTTTCGTGAAAAGAGAACGGAGGAAAAATTTCTCGTTCTTAGGCAAAGAAACGGGAGGAAAAACTCGCTAAATAGGAGGAAAAAGTAAAAAAAACCTAGGTAAGCGTGTTTGCACAAGGGCTCGAGTAGATCTGAGAGAGATTCTACCTCGTCAACTAACTCTGATATCTTCAACGTATCCCTTATCACTGAATAAACCTACTTGGAAAAAAAGAAAACAGATTTTCTATTTGCAAGTTTTTCCCGCGTTTTCCTCGTCTCGTTCACATTTAATGGATCCTTTTTCAACACAAACATTCTGATTTCTTTTGACCCTCGAAATCTTTTGTTTCGTTTTCTTTTCTGGTTCTTTTCATCTGTTTTAGTTTGTTTTTATGTTCACGATGATAAACACCCTATATTCTGTACAATACACAACATCCCTTATTTTCTCATTTCAGACTCTATATAGTTCTCGTTTCGTAAAAAAATGTTTTTGCTATACTTATACTTCTAACCAGTGGGTTTNCGAATTAATGATTTCGAGAGGCGTATTATTCTCCTCATATTCGTCATAATCACTTAAATTACACATTGATTTTCACAAAAAAAACTCGATATAAACCGTTTTATATCGAGTTTTTGGATGTTCTAAAAGATTATATATTAAGCTTGATAACGGTGCAAATGGGGCTGAAATATCCGGCATGTTATTATCTACAATAAACAAGTAAGGCGCGCTTCACGTAAGTACGTGAGGCGTTAATCGCAAGTTTCTTTACGATTAAGTTAAAATTATTAAACTTAGTCGCCAGCCATATTGGCCACCATCTTGAAATTAATAATTGTGAAATTTTAAATGTTGCATATTCTTTTTCTACACTTTAAGAACTTTAATTTGATGTATAACATGTCATGGTGACTAAAAACATTTTTTTAATCACCCGCCATAGTTGCCACAATCTTGAGAATATAAAGTGTGAAAAATCTAAAAAGTGTCCAGTTGTCACAAATGCCGATTTACATGTTCCTAGTTGTAGTAGTTTATGAATTGAAACAAGCAGACAGAGCCGTTATATAAGGTTTCTTTTTTTTACTTTGTACAGAAACCTAAAACTTAGTTTTATTAACACCCTTAAAGCCCTGGAGCAGACGGCAGACTTATTGAAAATATATTTACAAAAGTGTAATTTACTTCGTCACTTCTTCTCAAGGAACTATACTGGGCAACAATGCGCAAAGATCGGGGAATTTTCGAAAACTTACCAATCTCTCTAGGCTCTAGGCAATTCAATTAGCAAGTTGTATGCAGTAGTTCTGTAGTTCTTCTTAAGAATCGCAAGATCCCTTACTAAACACTAACCAAAGGTAACTGCATAAGAGGTAGAATTTAGAAAACTTGAAAACCTCTAGGACTCTAGGCAATTCAATTAGAAAAGTTGTATGAAGTAGTTCGAAGGTTTGCACGTGAACTAGAAGGTGAAAGCGTTCCACCTTTACCTACGGTTACTTCAAAAAAAAAAAAAAATAATAAAACAAAATAATCATCATAAAGATGAAATACAGTATGACTCGTAGTTCTTTCTCAGGGTTACACAAAAAAAAGTCATGAAAGAAGAAAACTAAATATAGACCTATAGTTAAGATTCGGGGAAGAGCAAGGCAGCTCTTTCAAACTACCTCTAACTTTACAATTTTATATGCTCTGTAAGAAAGGCAAGGTAAATTCG
>KZ652401.1:152473-172321 GCA_001010745.2 Gerris buenoi | reverse complement strand
CTGTGAAGTGAGTTTTTTCTTTACCGCGGCAATTACATTTACTGTCGAGCGAAGCGAGACAGGAAATATTGCCAAGGTAAAGAAAAAACACTTCACAGTCGTGTAGCATATGCTATTTTTTCCGAGGTAGCAGACATTAAAAACATTAAATATTAATCAATATAATAATAACAAATATTAGTTCAAACTTAAGATTAAAAAAAAGAAACCTTAAAAAGAGGTTACACTATAAGAAAAGATAAATAAAACGCATTGACATCTAGCGGAATTCTATCGTACTAAGGCCATTTCAGTAAGAAAATAGCGCTCCTACGGAAGTTTTGATAAGCTCTTATAGTACAATAAAAATTTTTTGCGTCCTAGGACGTAAAAAATTTTTTCTTTACTGCCAGGAGTAAAGAAAAGATTTTTTAAGTCCACGTAATGAAAAAATTGATTTTAGCTTTGTTTTTTAGGCTGTAAAGTTACTATTTCACAGCCCACCTCGGAAAAAATATATATTTTTAAACAATTGTATTTTTAAAAGTAATATTAGTTTACTCTAATTCTGCATTTTGGCTTATAATCTATAATTAGAAAATAATAAAGAGAGAGGAAGGAGATTAAAAATCAAATGGGAGAATGTCAGAATGAGATAATGTCCAAGGTATAAGACTTTGTACGTAGATATACACCGTCGCGTATATAGATATAAATACTTATTCTCATCGTCTTTCGCGCTCTCATTTAAATAAAATTTAGCAAAATCCTTTCTTAGTGGATGTCTATGATATGAACAAAAGATGTATTATTAAGTACGTTAATTTCAAGTCAGTCAGTCAATCAGGACTTTGCCGCTTATATTAGGCCCAATGCACACAGAAGAGGCGAGAGGCGGAGGCGCGGCGTGGAACAGGCGTGTTTAAACGGTCCAATGCACACAAAAGAGGCGAGAGGCGGAAGCGCGGCGCGGTCGAGGTGTGCAGGAGCCACGCTTCTTCAAAATGAATGAAGAGGTGAGGAAGAGGCGTCGAGGAGGCGAGAAAGCGGCGCCTCTTCTGTGTGCATTGGGCCGTAAGATTACATGGAGGAGGCGTGATTCACGCCGCGCCTGCACCTCGCCCGCGCCGCGCCTCCACCTCTCACCTCTTCTGTGTGCATTGGGCCAACTTATTATACATTCTACCAAGGGTATATTATAGGTATAATAGAATAGGTATTACATGTTTAAATAATATTGTATTAAGATACATTTATGTCAATCAAATGTGTTGATATGATGCAGGTCGACGGTTTTTACGGAGCTGCATAAGCTGTACCCTAAGTACGCGTGCAGAGAGTACCTGGAGAACTGGCCCGAGATAGAAAAGTACTGCGGCTACAGATCCGACAACATTCCCCAGCTTCAGGATATCAATCACTTCCTTAAACGTTAGTTATATTATGTTTACAATTAATACGGATGAATAGAATCCCATTATAAACGTGTTAGGGTGTGATTGAGGAGTATGCGCAGGCGCTTTGTTTGTGCTATCATCGTCAGTATGGAACAGGCTTGTGACTCTTTCTAACCCTATTCAAAGGAAGTCTATGGACATGTGTGACGATGGACATCACTGCTCATATCGCCGGAATGGTCCAGAGGATCGTTTGAAACGTACATTAAACGATTCGCAAACGATCCATGGTTAGGTTGGAACACCAAAGTGTTTGGAGGACTGTCCCAAGTTGGCTTGGAACTACTGGGACCCCTGACGATCCTCTGATTGATCTGAGTGGTCCTCTGATGGGAACAAACTTGATGGCCTCTCTCACAAATGTGTTGCTGTAGCTTGAAATCGATGCTAAAATCATCATCAGATCGAAACCAACAGATTTGGTGGCTTCAGAATGATCAGCTAGCGCACATTTGTTGCGCCATTTTTTACTGCTCCTATATGCTAAAAACTTAGACTAATATATAGGTAAAAAGGTATGCCAACTGGACTTTTTATCTCTGTTTTGCTGCAGGTAAGACAGGATTCCAGCTGAGACCGGTAGCAGGTTACCTTAGTCCGAGAGACTTCCTCTCTGGTCTTGCCTTCAGAGTGTTCCACTGCACCCAGTACATCAGGCACTCCTCCGACCCCTACTATACTCCTGAACCGTAATTTTCATTAACTTATACATATTATAATTTCTTTATTTTCTCTCTAGCTTTATAAACTTAAAAGAAAATGTTTAATGTTATGTATAGATCTTAATTTAGTTTATTCTTTCGGAGGGGAGTTTGATATGCAGCTAGAATATCTGGAACGCTGCTCAACTGCTGTTGGGGGCAAAGATGTTATATAAACTAGATAGAGGGAAGCGGCAAAAAAGTGACCCCATGGAGATTTGTAAAAATGTCACCTCCATGGGACAAATTACCTTCCTCTTGGTTATAGGTTACCAAGAAACGTGTGGCAGGTTACCATAACCTGATTCAAAATCTCAGAGGAAGAAAGGGGTAGAGGGAACAATGCGATTTCAAAAGTGGTTCACTATGTGAGCCCCCTATATTAGCGCTCCAAGCGGCAGTTTGGTGAAACAGTATCGATATCTCGATAAAAACTCGAAATTTATCTGATATTGATATCAGNGCCGCGCCTGCACCTCGCCCGCGCCGCGCCTCCACCTCTCACCTCTTCTGTGTGCATTGGGCCGTAAGATTACATGGAGGAGACGTGATTCACGCCGCGCCTGCACCTCGCCCGCGCCGCGCCTCCACCTCTCACCTCTTCTGTGTGCATTGGGCCGTAAGATTACATGGAGGAGACGTGATTCACGCCGCGCCTGCACCTCGCCCGCGCCGCGCCTCCACCTCTCACCTCTTCTGTGTGCATTGGGCCGTAAGATTACATGGAGGAGACGTGATTCACGCCGCGCCTGCACCTCGCCCGCGCCGCGCCTCCACCTCTCACCTCTTCTGTGTGCATTGGGCCGTAAGATTACATGGAGGAGACGTGATTCACGCCGCGCCTGCACCTCGCCCGCGCCGCGCCTCCACCTCTCACCTCTTCTGTGTGCATTGGGCCGTAAGATTACATGGAGGAGACGTGATTCACGCCGCGCCTGCACCTCGCCCGCGCCGCGCCTCCACCTCTCACCTCTTCTGTGTGCATTGGGCCGTAAGATTACATGGAGGAGACGTGATTCACGCCGCGCCTGCACCTCGCCCGCGCCGCGCCTCCACCTCTCACCTCTTCTGTGTGCATTGGGCCGTAAGATTACATGGAGGAGACGTGATTCACGCCGCGCCTGCACCTCGCCCGCGCCGCGCCTCCACCTCTCACCTCTTCTGTGTGCATTGGGCCGTAAGATTACATGGAGGAGACGTGATTCACGCCGCGCCTGCACCTCGCCCGCGCCGCGCCTCCACCTCTCACCTCTTCTGTGTGCATTGGGCCGTAAGATTACATGGAGGAGACGTGATTCACGCCGCGCCTGCACCTCGCCCGCGCCGCGCCTCCACCTCTCACCTCTTCTGTGTGCATTGGGCCGTAAGATTACATGGAGGAGACGTGATTCACGCCGCGCCTGCACCTCGCCCGCGCCGCGCCTCCACCTCTCACCTCTTCTGTGTGCATTGGGCCGTAAGATTACATGGAGGAGACGTGATTCACGCCGCGCCTGCACCTCGCCCGCGCCGCGCCTCCACCTCTCACCTCTTCTGTGTGCATTGGGCCGTAAGATTACATGGAGGAGACGTGATTCACGCCGCGCCTGCACCTCGCCCGCGCCGCGCCTCCACCTCTCACCTCTTCTGTGTGCATTGGGCCGTAAGATTACATGGAGGAGACGTGATTCACGCCGCGCCTGCACCTCGCCCGCGCCGCGCCTCCACCTCTCACCTCTTCTGTGTGCATTGGGCCGTAAGATTACATGGAGGAGACGTGATTCACGCCGCGCCTGCACCTCGCCCGCGCCGCGCCTCCACCTCTCACCTCTTCTGTGTGCATTGGGCCGTAAGATTACATGGAGGAGACGTGATTCACGCCGCGCCTGCACCTCGCCCGCGCCGCGCCTCCACCTCTCACCTCTTCTGTGTGCATTGGGCCGTAAGATTACATGGAGGAGACGTGATTCACGCCGCGCCTGCACCTCGCCCGCGCCGCGCCTCCACCTCTCACCTCTTCTGTGTGCATTGGGCCGTAAGATTACATGGAGGAGACGTGATTCACGCCGCGCCTGCACCTCGCCCGCGCCGCGCCTCCACCTCTCACCTCTTCTGTGTGCATTGGGCCGTAAGATTACATGGAGGAGACGTGATTCACGCCGCGCCTGCACCTCGCCCGCGCCGCGCCTCCACCTCTCACCTCTTCTGTGTGCATTGGGCCGTAAGATTACATGGAGGAGACGTGATTCACGCCGCGCCTGCACCTCGCCCGCGCCGCGCCTCCACCTCTCACCTCTTCTGTGTGCATTGGGCCGTAAGATTACATGGAGGAGACGTGATTCACGCCGCGCCTGCACCTCGCCCGCGCCGCGCCTCCACCTCTCACCTCTTCTGTGTGCATTGGGCCGTAAGATTACATGGAGGAGACGTGATTCACGCCGCGCCTGCACCTCGCCCGCGCCGCGCCTCCACCTCTCACCTCTTCTGTGTGCATTGGGCCGTAAGATTACATGGAGGAGACGTGATTCACGCCGCGCCTGCACCTCGCCCGCGCCGCGCCTCCACCTCTCACCTCTTCTGTGTGCATTGGGCCGTAAGATTACATGGAGGAGACGTGATTCACGCCGCGCCTGCACCTCGCCCGCGCCGCGCCTCCACCTCTCACCTCTTCTGTGTGCATTGGGCCGTAAGATTACATGGAGGAGACGTGATTCACGCCGCGCCTGCACCTCGCCCGCGCCGCGCCTCCACCTCTCACCTCTTCTGTGTGCATTGGGCCGTAAGATTACATGGAGGAGACGTGATTCACGCCGCGCCTGCACCTCGCCCGCGCCGCGCCTCCACCTCTCACCTCTTCTGTGTGCATTGGGCCGTAAGATTACATGGAGGAGACGTGATTCACGCCGCGCCTGCACCTCGCCCGCGCCGCGCCTCCACCTCTCACCTCTTCTGTGTGCATTGGGCCGTAAGATTACATGGAGGAGACGTGATTCACGCCGCGCCTGCACCTCGCCCGCGCCGCGCCTCCACCTCTCACCTCTTCTGTGTGCATTGGGCCGTAAGATTACATGGAGGAGACGTGATTCACGCCGCGCCTGCACCTCGCCCGCGCCGCGCCTCCACCTCTCACCTCTTCTGTGTGCATTGGGCCGTAAGATTACATGGAGGAGACGTGATTCACGCCGCGCCTGCACCTCGCCCGCGCCGCGCCTCCACCTCTCACCTCTTCTGTGTGCATTGGGCCGTAAGATTACATGGAGGAGACGTGATTCACGCCGCGCCTGCACCTCGCCCGCGCCGCGCCTCCACCTCTCACCTCTTCTGTGTGCATTGGGCCGTAAGATTACATGGAGGAGACGTGATTCACGCCGCGCCTGCACCTCGCCCGCGCCGCGCCTCCACCTCTCACCTCTTCTGTGTGCATTGGGCCGTAAGATTACATGGAGGAGACGTGATTCACGCCGCGCCTGCACCTCGCCCGCGCCGCGCCTCCACCTCTCACCTCTTCTGTGTGCATTGGGCCGTAAGATTACATGGAGGAGACGTGATTCACGCCGCGCCTGCACCTCGCCCGCGCCGCGCCTCCACCTCTCACCTCTTCTGTGTGCATTGGGCCGTAAGATTACATGGAGGAGACGTGATTCACGCCGCGCCTGCACCTCGCCCGCGCCGCGCCTCCACCTCTCACCTCTTCTGTGTGCATTGGGCCGTAAGATTACATGGAGGAGACGTGATTCACGCCGCGCCTGCACCTCGCCCGCGCCGCGCCTCCACCTCTCACCTCTTCTGTGTGCATTGGGCCGTAAGATTACATGGAGGAGACGTGATTCACGCCGCGCCTGCACCTCGCCCGCGCCGCGCCTCCACCTCTCACCTCTTCTGTGTGCATTGGGCCGTAAGATTACATGGAGGAGACGTGATTCACGCCGCGCCTGCACCTCGCCCGCGCCGCGCCTCCACCTCTCACCTCTTCTGTGTGCATTGGGCCGTAAGATTACATGGAGGAGACGTGATTCACGCCGCGCCTGCACCTCGCCCGCGCCGCGCCTCCACCTCTCACCTCTTCTGTGTGCATTGGGCCGTAAGATTACATGGAGGAGACGTGATTCACGCCGCGCCTGCACCTCGCCCGCGCCGCGCCTCCACCTCTCACCTCTTCTGTGTGCATTGGGCCGTAAGATTACATGGAGGAGACGTGATTCACGCCGCGCCTGCACCTCGCCCGCGCCGCGCCTCCACCTCTCACCTCTTCTGTGTGCATTGGGCCGTAAGATTACATGGAGGAGACGTGATTCACGCCGCGCCTGCACCTCGCCCGCGCCGCGCCTCCACCTCTCACCTCTTCTGTGTGCATTGGGCCGTAAGATTACATGGAGGAGACGTGATTCACGCCGCGCCTGCACCTCGCCCGCGCCGCGCCTCCACCTCTCACCTCTTCTGTGTGCATTGGGCCGTAAGATTACATGGAGGAGACGTGATTCACGCCGCGCCTGCACCTCGCCCGCGCCGCGCCTCCACCTCTCACCTCTTCTGTGTGCATTGGGCCGTAAGATTACATGGAGGAGACGTGATTCACGCCGCGCCTGCACCTCGCCCGCGCCGCGCCTCCACCTCTCACCTCTTCTGTGTGCATTGGGCCGTAAGATTACATGGAGGAGACGTGATTCACGCCGCGCCTGCACCTCGCCCGCGCCGCGCCTCCACCTCTCACCTCTTCTGTGTGCATTGGGCCGTAAGATTACATGGAGGAGACGTGATTCACGCCGCGCCTGCACCTCGCCCGCGCCGCGCCTCCACCTCTCACCTCTTCTGTGTGCATTGGGCCATAAGATTACATGGAGGAGTCGTGATTCACGCCGCGCCTGCACCTCGCCCGCGCCGCGCCTCCACCTCTCGCCTCTTCTGTGTGCATTGGGCCTTAGAGATTGGTTTAGGAAGTCACGAGGAGTTAAGGGAATATTAGGTAAAAAAAAAAGCGATCCTTTGATGTAGGCTCAGTCCTTTTTTGGCCCTAAAATTTGCTATAGTAGGACAGTGTCTACACTCTGAGAGAAATTTCCTTGCATTAAAACAGGAATATTGGAAATATTGACTCACCGGCATTTCCCGTGCTCGAGAATGGGTTTTGTGTTTGTGTAAAGGCTTTTTGCCTCTACAGAGTGCAGAGGTTTAATAATTGTTCTTACAACCCTAACTTATTATACATTCTACCAAGGGTATATTATAGGTATAATAGAATAGGTATTACATGTTTAAATAATATTGTATTAAGATACATTTATGTCAATCAAATGTGTTGATATGATGCAGGTCGACGGTTTTTACGGAGCTGCATAAGCTGTACCCTAAGTACGCGTGCAGAGAGTACCTGGAGAACTGGCCCGAGATAGAAAAGTACTGCGGCTACAGATCCGACAACATTCCCCAGCTTCAGGATATCAATCACTTCCTTAAACGTTAGTTATATTATGTTTACAATTAATACGGATGAAAAGAATCCCATTATAAACGTGTTAGGGTGTGATTGAGGAGTATGCGCAGGCGCTTTGTTTGTGCTATCATCGTCAGTATGGAACAGGCTTGTGACTCTTTCTAACCCTATTCAAAGGAAGTCTATGGACATGTGTGACGATGGACATCACTGCTCATATCGCCGGAATGGTCCAGAGGATCGTTTGAAACGTACATTAAACGATTCGCAAACGATCCATGCTTAGGTTGGAACACCAAAGTGTTTGGAGGACTGTCCCAAGTTGGCTTGGAACTACTGGGACCCCTGACGATCCTCTGATTGATCTGAGTGGTCCTCTGATGGGAACAAACTTGATGGCCTCTCTCACAAATGTGTTGCTGTAGCTTGAAATCGATGCTAAAATCATCATCAGATCGAAACCAACAGATTTGGTGGCTTCAGAATGATCAGCTAGCGCACATTTGTTGCGCCATTTTTTACTGCTCCTATATGCTAAAAACTTAGACTAATATATAGGTAAAAAGGTATGCCAACTGGACTTTTTATCTCTGTTTTGCTGCAGGNCTCAGAGCAAGAAAGGGGTAGAGGGAACAATGCGATTTCAAAAGTGGTTCACTATGTGAGCCCCCTATATTAGCGCTCCAAGCGGCAGTTTGGTGAAACAGTATCGATATCTCGATAAAAACTCGAAATTTATCTGATATTGATATCAGCTGATTAGGATAATAATATAAGTGACATAAAAAGGTTTGTTGACAAGCGTCTGTGGGCACGGAACGACAAGCAATAGACCAATAGGAAAAGGACCAGTGACCACGTGATCTTTTTAGTTCGGATTGAGCTCGCTTGGAGCGCTAATATAGGGGGCTCACATAAATGAACCACTTTTTGAGACCCGGTTTCTATAGCATTGTTCCCTCTACCCCTTTCTTGCTCTGAGTTCAAAATTAACCAGAGGTAACCTTAAAACTATCAAAGAAGGTAATTTGTCCCAGTCAAAGGTCACGGAGCATGCGCAGTATGCTTTTTTTCTCCAATTTCTCTTAAGGTGAAAACACACGGGATAGAAAACTAGCGTATAGTTTTTGCTATAGTGTGACTATAGCTGTGTGACCAATTCGTATAGTCCAAACTATTCGTATAGTTGAACTATACGCTAGTTTTTCTTAACTATAGTATAGTAGAATACTATCCCCATGTGACCTCCTTTATTATAGACTATACGAAAACTTGCAGCTATACCAACAAGAACGGATAGCATATAGTTTATAGCTCTAGCTGTTTTTCTCCGTTTGTTTTCTTTAGCCGCAGAAACTAAACAAGTTAAGTTTTATCCAGGCCTTCATTTTTAAACTACAAAAGTGAAGGTTATAAATAATATAGTGACATTTCAATCGACAATTGAATTCAATTAAATTTTAAAATACAATAACAAGTATAGTTTTGATTCATTCTCGTGTGGCCTCTCTGTATAGTAATATTTCTGTATAGCGTATAGTTCGACTATAGGATAGTAAATTATACGTATAGCTGACTAAAACTAGAGCTCATGTGGGCATGTATGCTAGTTTACTATACCTATATAGTAAAAACTATACGCTAGTTTTCTATCCCGTGTGTTTTCACCTTTACTCTACCAATACCTCCATGGGGTCACTTTTTTGCCTCAAACCCCTTCTTAACGTTCTATCTCTATTATATAACATCTTGGGTTGGGGGTAATGGTAATAGGTAATTATTGTCAATGTTATAATGATTTTATATTTGAACAGGGACTGCTGTCACGAACTGCTGGGTCACGTGCCACTACTAGCCAACCCGAGTTTCGCCCAGTTCTCGCAGGAACTTGGTCTTACTTCCCTCGGAGCCTCCGATGCCGATGTCAGCACTCTAGCCACCGTAAGTACCTTAACTGATGGATAACCGATTCCGATTCTACATTTAGTAATTTTATATAAATGTACTACGGAAATATTACATTTTAATTTAAATCAAATTATAATTATTATTAACTACGGGAAACAATCAGAGAAAAACATGCTCCAGCGCCGGGGTTTGAACCCGGGCCTCTGTATTTCCAGTACAGTGCTCTAACCAGCTAAGCTACGCGGGAGAATAGTTTCTTCTGACTTTATTGATACCATGACCCGATTTTAAAGCTTTCAATTTTCCACAAAGTCTAAGGTACTAAATGGGTACTTTATAATTATAAGCGATATTTCTCGGTCTAGTTCTATGTCATTAATGTTGTACTCCGTAGACTTTGTGGAAAATTGAAAGCTTTAAAATCGGGTCATGGTATCAATAACGTCAGAAGAAACCATTCTCCTGCGTAGCTTAGCTGGTTAGAGCACAGTACTGGAAATACAGAGGCCCGGGTTCAAACCCCGGCGCTGGAGCTTGTTTTTCTCTGATTTAAATAGTAACCCTGGTTATGTTATATATTATACTCAATTGTTGGTTCACGTTTTCCTTCTTTTTCTGTAATAGGTAATTGTAAAACGATTTGGTATTGGTATTATCAATCATTTTTGAGTTTCGTTTATAGATTTTTTCTGCTACCATGTCTTGACTTTGAGTATTTTAACCTCTTAAATATAGATAAAACCTTTGATCACGTTAAAGTCTTTTTATTTTAACAACAAGACAAACTCTTGCAATCTTAAATTATATGTATTAAGTATAAACAAACATTTTAATTACTGTAACTATGGCAATACTCAATTAAATAAAGAAATAATAAATACAAAAATAACTAAATGTTCGCTCCACAACAACTCCATATGGAAACAACAGAATTGTAAAGAATGTACCAACTCTGTAAAAACTAGCTGCGCCGAATCACTACTAGCATAAATAATAAAGAACTATTGTTTATTTTGGTCCTTTGGGCAAAGATCCAAAATATCATGTTAAGTAGGTAAGGCCATTAATAATACTAAGACGTAATAACAATAAACAGTATGAATGTAGAGTGTACAAAATCCAGAAAAGGAGGGGGGACGATCGAGCTGCACTCTGGTAAAGCTTGGAGACACTAAACAAGTACTTCAAAACACAAACGTGTGTTAACTACAGACATCCGCAGGGAAATATAAGGGTTGTTCCTTGCGGCGTTGTCCTGACTAATCTGTTTTCTGTTTCAGTTGTATTTCTTCACTGTGGAGTTCGGACTGTGCAAGCAGGATGGAGAGATGAAGGTTTACGGAGCCGGGCTACTGAGTTCTGTTGCCGAACTGACGCACGCTGTCGAGGCAAGTGATAAGATCCTGAGGTTCGACCCTGTCAAGACGGCCGAACAGGAGTGCATCATTACCGCCTACCAGAATGCTTACTATTACACCGATTCCTTTGAGGAAGCCAAGGAGAAAATGAGGTAATTGAAATAGAGGGTAGTGAAGTGGGGGAGCCGGCTGACTCTATCCCGTTTTACATAATCCTATTTAAGCCTCGCACGCACTAGGGCGTCGCGGCACGGCACGGACGGACGGCATTTTTAAGGGCGTTGGAGTAGACCGGAGACCGCACGGACGGAAAATTCGCGCTATCCGCAATTAGGTAATTACAGGTCAGTCTGCGAGAAGAGCTGTGGCAAGCGTATACAGAATGGATATAGATGACGAAATGTTGATACTATTAACTATTATTGCAATTTGGTTAGAAGAACCAGGAAGAGACTAGGGGAAAACAAGTATGTTGGTACACAGCGTAAACAGGAAAAGACTAAATTTTGGCGTGATTCACACCTTTGTTCCCTGATCTTGTCGAGGATGATGTGAAGTTTTTTCAGTACTTGCGAATGAGTCACGAGAAGTTTGAATCTCTTCAATACCTTGGGGAAAGGGGATTATTCACTATTCAGGGAGAAAAGGCAAGTTTTGAAGTCCAGTGCAACCAAAGGAAAAGCTAGTGATGTTGTTGACTGACGATTTGTCATGGTTGACAATATATTAAAGTATACCGGATGTCGCATGTGGTATAGTTCTTTGTATTTTTCAACTATTGACATCAAATTAGATACCCCCCGTTTCGAATAATTATAAATAATTTATTAAGTTATATAAAAACCCATAGGTAAGAACGTATTAGATATTGTTAAAATCGTTATTTTCTATAATTAAAAGTTTAGACCCGATTTAATTGATTATGCGATCTTCATCACGTTATATATTTGGGTTGCTTTTGGTTTTGACACTTAGTAATATACACAACTTGGATAAGAAAAAATCGGTCTGAGACAATCTCTGACTAACCTTCTCATAGTATACGAGTTCATAATTACTAAACCCTGTTTTTTCCATTTATTAGTTTTCATAGCTACAATTAATTATTATTGAATATTTCATCGCAATTTATCATAAAAATAACTTCTCCTCGAAGAGGAATCGAACCCAGCAACTCTCTGCCTGCTTTTAAAGATATTTTCTCAGGAACTAAATTTTTCCAGGAAAACGGCTTATATCGTTAGATTCGTTTTTAAATGGAATACATTTTTAAAAAATTGTTTAATCAAAATTGTCGGGACTGTTTTCGAGAATTTTTTTTTACTTTTTTACAGTTTTTAGGGGGTAGCACCCTCAAATTTGGAGCTAAAATTCATTTCTCGATTTCGCCTCGGGGTATGATTTATCTGAACATCTATGCCAAATTTCGTTAAAATCGGCGCAGGATTTCGGATTCTAAACATAGACATACTCCCTCAGGGGCAGTCGTTTCTCGACTGTACGGGTACTGGCGCACCCGAGCAAGTAGGGGGCACTTGTAACCTGGGCTGAGACGCCCCAGGACATTAGGGTGTACTTTTTTGTACTAAGTTTACACCTCCTCTTATGTAGTAAACCTGAAGCAAGACCCCCCAAGATCTTCCGTCTGGATCTTCGAGGGCAGCTGCCCACAGCGGATATGGGAAGGAACCCGGAATAACAAACCGAATTATGATGACCGAAGAGAAGAAGTCACTCATAACCTGTACGCCAGAGATAGATGAAATCAACCTGTGCATTTCCCCAATCAAAAAACTCATCTCTAAGGTAAGGAAACAGGAGGAGGATGAACTTCAAAATGCCAGAAGAATTATAGAAACCATGAAAAAGGCAGCTGAGCGCCAACGAAATATCGGCCAAGATGTAAAAAAGGGGATATTCCTTCTGGAGGAATCACTTGAAGTCATTGCAAGCCTGCGCGGACCTTGGAAGCAAGCAGAACAAAACCAGCGAAACAAGGAGACCCAGACCTCTCCAAACGTAATTCAATCTATAACAACAGGAGACACACCAAAAGCAGCCACGTTGGCTATTAAAACCAAACGACCTGCCTCAAGCCTCGCGGAAATGAAAGAGGCTAGAAGAAAAAAGAAGAAGAGCCTACCGAGGTCTGGAATGAAGTCATCTCCAGGAAAGCGAAACGCCAAGCAAAGGTAGAAAGGAATAATGAGGACAATGGAACACCCCATAAACAACCATTAACCCCAGATATTGGAACAGAAGCCCGAAGCAGAACACCCAAGGCCCCAAAGAGGAAAAAAAGGAGTAAACCAAGGCCAGATGCACTCTCGATAAAGCCCACAAAAGGGAAATCCTATGCAGAGGTATTAGGACACATCAGGGAAAATATAAAACTAAAAGAATCAAGCAGGGGATGTTCTCCTAGAATTCGGTACCAAGACTAAGGATAAAGAAGCCTTTAGGGAGACAGTCAAAGAAATCGTAGGGATAACGCGGTGGTTTCCAGCCTCGACCCCAGGACCTCGGTCGAAATTAGGGATCTAGACTGCCTCGTAAATGACTCAGAAGTGGAAGCTGCCCTACGAAATAGAATCCCTAACCTAGGAGAGCTAAAAATCAGCATTACCCCAGTGAATACAAGAGGGCAAAGAATAGCCATAGTAGAAATGGGTGAGAGAGCCGCTACAAAGATCATTGAGCAGGGAAAGATCAGGATTGGATGGGTCGTTTGTAGTCAATGGGTCGTCTATTATCAGTGTAGGTCAACTATTACCTCACCCAGTTCCTTAGCGGACATGGATATTTCAGATCGTACCTTAAAAAGATGGGGAAGGTACTCTGGCCAGCTGTCTATACTGCTCAGAGATGACCGATAATGCGGAACACACCTTCTTTACCTGCAACAGATGGCCACAGCAAAGAATGTATCTAACGGCGGAAATTGGAGATTTTGCCCCAGACACGGTGGTGGAAAAATGCTGGAAAGTGTAAGATCCTGGGACTACCTGGCGAGCTATGTCAAAAAAGTCCTTAGGACAAAGAAGACCGATCTGGACCAGCATTAACCAGTTAGGAAAAAGAGAAGGGAGCCCATAGAGGTGCAAGTTATAGGGCCTAGCCTGAAGTAATGTGCGCAACGGTCCTGGGCTATGGCTCTAAGAGACAAGGGAGGTGGTTTAGCCGGTAGTTCCACTAGATGGGGAGTCCGACACTCTGAACTCAGCTCATGTGTACAGGCTGGTGCGTAAATGCCTCCCCCCCCCCAAAAAAAAAAAAAAACAATAGACATACATTGAAAACTTGGATCTCTAAATAGATTTTAATTTGTTGGTAGTTTTGCGCGGGGCTCCCCTCTTTGGCGGTATTTCGTGGGAAGTCAAGGTCAAAGGCAGCGCGAGTTTTGATACTTTGCTCTTCCACTCACTGACTCTCTTTCTCTTTACCTTAACCCATTTGCTGAGTTAGCAAATATTTCGGCAAAATCAACAAATAAAGGTTCGAAAAATAATACTGTTCAATATAAAGGACAGAATGCAACTTGTTGATGAAGCTGCATCTTTTTCTCGACGTCCTCCATTGACCGAGGTAGAATGAGAAGTATACTAAGCTATATAGCTATGAAGTGGTCATATAAACACTCACTGCCTTTGATGCTACCATACAAGTATTTTGGGGAGTTAAGGCCCCCGCAGACGACCCACTTTTTGTCGGCCGACAAAAAGTCGGTAGGAAACGGACGAATAGAAACAATAGCTGCTAAGAGAGGTGCTAAAGACAACGTGCAGCTATCACTGAGCCGAGGCAACTCGAGGTTGTGGGTTCGATCCCAGGCCATGATACTCTGAATTGCATCTATGCATCGCGGTCAGAGCAGGGCGAGGGGACCCCTGAAGGGTCCTCTTCCCCCAAGCCGTCTAGTGGGTTCGATCCGTGTCATGAGATGTGATCTGTATCTATTGACGAGGGGACCCCCTGAGGGGTCCTCTTCCCCCACACTTTGACTCACACTCATATAGCTTACTATTGATCACATCATACTCGCTTCGGCGGTACAATGTACAAATGTATGAAGTGTGAAGTAACTGGAACTCCACCACGGGGCAGGTAAAATGGGTTCACTGTAGGCCTGATAGCGATGTTCGAACAAGTGGTTCGTCCTGCCCGTCTAGTAGGAAGTACTAGGTAACTACTACTACTACTTCTCATTCGTGTAATAAAATTAAAGAGAAAGTATTAGATTTGTGATTCGGTGTATTTAGGTGTAGTGGATGCCTTTAAAATACAATTTTCCTTTATTATTAACAATCAATAAATAATTCTGTTATTCGTTAAGTTCGGAAGCAAAATAACATCGTTATTTAACATTTTTGCAATTATTTTGTTTCAGAGAGTTTGCTAAGAGCATCGAGAGGCCGTTTGGAGTTCGATACAACGCTTATACTCAGAGCGTAGAAGTTCTGAGCTCGGCGCAGAAGATCGCATCGCTAGTCACTGAGTTACGAGGAGACTTGTGTATCGTTAGCAATGCGTTGAAACATATCCACGCTAGAGAGGACACCATAGAGAACATCGCACACCTCCTCCATGACGGCATCGACCTGGAACCACCTCGTGAAGAAACTTCTCATGGATACCACAGTAACGACCACTCACCCAACTCCGTACATCCTCCAACGACCCCGACACGCAACCACTCCTCCAACTAACTCTCGACTGATTCGACTGGACAACTGGATTCCGAAACGACTACGATAACATAATCTTGAACTAAACCCTCTCTCTGCTCTTTTTCCTTTTAAAATAATTCTTCAATAAATGTTAGACAACTTTAACTGTCAACATTATTCTTCTAAACCCTATCATTGCTTCTAAAATAAAGTACAGTCAATCCTTAAATTTCACGAATTAGTCTATTCACGACAATTAACATCTATTTATATTAACATCTGCTGCAAATATTAAGAGGGTAGATACTACATAGGTGGTAGATTCAAACAAAATTTTTTTTTTTTTTTTTCGGGGGACTTTTTTTTTTAAAAAAAAGTATAAGATAGAAAACAACCACTCACCTAACTCCGTACATCCTCCTACATCCCCGACAAGCAACCAGTATAAAGTAGAATGAAGCAGAAAGACCTTATATGCAGATCCAAGGTGCAAACCTGGTTTTAGAATTCAGCCGATACTACTCTATCCTCTAAGCAAGCTGAGAGACCCACAGAAGTGAGTTTAGGAAAGTAACCTAGTTCATCAGTCGGCAGGATGGCAAAGCCAAAGATTTTCTACCTCAGGCGTGTTAATGCAGGACAGCTACTGACTAAGATGAGAAGGGGTTTCAGCCTCTTCCTCGCACAGCCTGCACACTGGGCTGTCTACTGGGCCAAGCAAATTTAGATGTTGAGTTAGTTGAACGGAACCGTCTTTATTTTAATAGTTAATTAGTCAAAAAGATATAATCACTTTTATATACAGAGGTGTGCTTTCCACCTTAATTATAATTAAGCACTTTGAACAAAAATATCTCATTGTCTTAATACTTACAGGGGATACCTCAACTAAAATGTTGCTTCATGTCTCCTATTAAAGGGAGGTGTACTAAATTAAACTAGTACTGTATATCAGCTACACCAATGTTAGGGAAATACTTCATTTTACTTTTTATTTGTCTTAGTATAATTCACTCGAAATATTAAAATATGCAATTAACTTCACCTTACACACACACACCCTCAAAAACTTAAGGATTGACTGTAGCTCAGATAATACGCTCTCAGGTGATTAGGATCTTGAGACCTCTGTTAGGTTCAAGTTAGCAAGGTGATTGTCGACAACCTTCTAGACGGCTCAAAGCTGTAAAAAATATATCATTAAATTAGCAAATTGTTGCACACAGTTTTAACTTTTTGCGTACTTATTCTATAAATATTATTATACACTGCATTTCATAATCAATTTATTTACAGATAAGAATGAAAATGATAAGAAAAAACAAACAAAAAAACTGCCATTTGTGTGGCTGATAGCAACCTTGAACTATTATTAGACATAATATGGTGGTATCAGGTTTAGATTTATTTCAGTCCCCAGTAGGGTCATACTTAACCCTTTAAGCCCTATGGGCGTATAAATAGGTTTTTAATTTTCTTTGCAAAAGGCCTATGGGCGTAAATTTATGTTTTCTTGTTTGGTGCCATGGTAACCTCATTGTAAATTTATTTAAATATATCTAGAGCTATCTCTTGGCTCTATGGGGGTACTATGAACATTCTATGACGAGCCCAGTACATAGAGCAATGGATGAAGACCGATAAGAATAGTTAAGGGAGAAAAGTATCTTTTCCTGCTCGAGGTTAGGTTTTCTCTTGAGGCACCGCCGAAGGAGAAAACTTCATTAGCTCCCGAGGTCTTAGGCCGAGGGAGATAACTGTAGTATTAGCTCTCAAGGCTTGCCGAAGGAGATAATCCCGAGAGCAGAAATACTTTGATCCATGTTGCGTATTAAATTCTATCTATGGCTAGTGCACCATGGGTAATAGCTATTAGTTTGAAGGTATAAAAAATATATAAAAGTTTTACCTACAAATTCACGTAATTTAAACACCTTAAACTGATATTTAGTTACTTGATTTATTAAAATAACAAATTGTATACTAAATATATACGTTTTTAATTTAATTACGTTTAGTTTGTTTTCAATTTAAAGACTTTGTATGATAACCTAAAGTAACCTTCCCAAAAAAATAGTAAACAAAACAGCTAAAAAAACATTAAAGCTAAAAATTTATCTAAAAAATTACCTTTAAAGTTGGTATGATTGTTTTTTCACTTCCAAGGGAGGGAAGTAACACTTCCCTCCCTGTTATTAGCAATGTAAAGTCCACTTACAATGCAAGTCGTAGATAAATTAAATTATTGGAGAGATGAAGTCATCTAGGGTTTTCAGACCATGACATGACTATGGCTGTACCGTTGTTCAGTTTGCCCTTGGATAGGGGGTTTTTACCTTGTTTATTAATTTCCCAGGTATTTTACAGTACTTACTTTATTATATTATCATCTCCATATTATAGACTCTACCAGCTTTCCCCACCCTTTTTTTCCTATTTCCTAGAGTTTTGTACCATTGGGTCAAAAACTAAACTAAAAAGGAAACCCTGACATGGCCACTTAAGTTTCAATTTAGCAGGTTCAGGGCTCTCCAGACAGCAAACTAATGCTCGGCGTGAAAAATTTCCAAGAGTAATAAATTCTAATTTAATTCAAATTATAATTACTACATTAGAGTCGAATGTTGAGTAGAAAAAAGGAATTTTCCGAGCAGGGAAACTTTCTAAAGAAATGAAAGTATCAATCAATACTTAGGAACTTTCGCTGCTCGGAAAATTCCTAAGTAGAAATGAAAGCATTCATGTTTTCAGTCTACAGAGTAATTTCCACTTTATCGCACATAAATACAACATTGATTGAACAGAAATAAAAATTCTTTAATACTATGATTTATTAAATAAATTCATTTCAATAATATATTATTTACACAGTTCCTCTTTTTCTTCTTATAAATTTTCATTTGTTTATAAACACATTGAACATTTTTATAAAAAATAAATAAATAAAAATGTTTAAAAAAGAATAAACAACAAAACAATGAGCGGACCACTCGTGGCTCCTTGAGACTCGACGACCGCTCTTCACTTTGCACTCGACACTCATACACCTGCAAACAAAACTATTTATTACACACACAAAATAACATCGCTTTGCTAAATTTAAATTTATAAAAACATCTTCATTTAACAAGCGTAGTGAGTTTGTCATTTCAGAGACTTGGGTTTTGAAAAGTTTGTCTATCAATACCCGGTGTAAAAATTGACTTGATTTGAAAAAATTTGGCACAAAGGTGCGTCTCAGCATTTGCTACTATATAATTTTTGGTTTTTTCACTATACACCGGGGGAGTGACGTCACTTACGTAAAATAGTGTGTGTTGTTAGGTTAGCTGGCTCATAATATTGAATGTACCACTGGGTTTTTATCACTGCTATTTTACTTTATTATTATTTTTTTAATCAATTATGTGTTTTATCATCTATAATTTATACATTTATTGGCTTATTAATGATGTTACTGATATGTGATAAGGTTAAAAACAGTTAAAAAAGCTTTTAATAGAGTAAAAAGAGCACATCTGTAAGTAAGTTATTTTACATTTTATTTGAGTTATTTGTGAGAATTATTTGTTTTATCATCTATAATATGTACTTTTGTTGACTTATTAATAATAATACTAATATATGATAAGGTTAAAAACGGTTAAAAAAGCTTATAATAGAATAAAAAGAGGAAAGAACTATGAAATGCATACTGAACACTAGTAAACAATGGTATATTATGAGCCAGAAGATGGATAACCTGACGAACAATAGTTCAGGGCGCATGACGTCACACCAACCTTTGTCACCTTTACGTAACCTCTCTGACGCGACTTATGGCAGCCAATATTTTGTACGACTAAACAAAAAGTTTTTAGTCAGCATGCAGCAAGTCATGTGTATACATGTTTTAACGTTTTGAAGTTCTTGAAGAGTAGGAAAAGAATATGTATTAATCATTACAACATGTCAATTTTTTGCCGGCATTATATTAGTAATAGCTATATAATAGCTAGTGAACGTGGTCAAGTTGTTAAAATAGAGGCTCCACTTTGATGAGTAGTATTACATAAAGAATTCCCCTCAGAGTAAGGAGGGGTAGAGGCAACATTACTGTATAATCTGGATATCAAACAAGTAAGGCACGCTTCACGTAAGTCTTTTCACTTGAGGTAGGCGCTGAAGTCTATTTTTCTCTGTCTGTACTCACACTCATATAGCTTACTATTGATCACATCATTCTCGCTTCGGCGGTACAATGTACAAATGTATGAAGTGTGAAGTGGGTGGAACTCTCTACCACGGGGCGTAAAAAGGGCCTAAGTGATGGCCTAATTGCAAGGTTCGAACTAGTGGTTCGTCCTACCCGTTCTAGTAGGAAGTACT